>JAJOOS010000622.1:0-17450 GCA_029582725.1 Solanum chiquidenum | reverse complement strand
TGAAAACTCGGTTGTATTCCGACATCTTTTCTCAAATCTTATTCTCAAGCATTCCGGTCTCTTCATAATTTGATATCGGGATAGCTTTCGAATTCTTTCATAACCGTGCGTCAAATCAAGCGTATCGAACTACCAGTGCCTGAATTCTCATATAGCCTGAGATATGTAGGAAACCCATTTCCGGGGCTCGGCCATAATTCCTAGAGTCCGTACCAAAATCTCTTTCCTAAAGATGAAGATGTGGTTGGTCAAAATTAGATTCGTCAATTTCATTTGCCTCAAATTTCATTCATCAATCCAAGTCAAACGAGGGACAGCTGTTGACACCCAATTTTGACCCTCCACAATATAAGTTAATCATCGAGTTTCTTCAATTTCAAACGAGCTAAAATAATTAGTTTTATAAAAATTTCAAAAAAATAAAAAAATAAATATAGTTTGCAAGTTATTTTAAATAGTTGGTCTTTTTTTAAAAAAAATATATATGTTTATATAATCATATATAATTAATATATTTTATGAATATTCAAAAATCATCTCAAAAGGATTTTGTTTTAATTAAATATTTGGTTAATTAGTTTAGTTGTTTAATAGTTTATATTTTTAATTATTTAGTTTATAATTAAATTAATTATTTTATTTTCGTTGACATTAAGAAGCTTGTTAATTAATTAATATTAATTCATCTTATTCAAATTTTGGCCGGATGTGCTAAGTAAACTCAATTTAGCTAAATTCATAATTTTAACCAATTGGTGACCTCGTCCTAAACCTAATTCAATATTAATTTTGGGCCTTCCTTTTGTACCCGTCAGCCCAACAACAAAATAAGCAACCCAAGCTCATTCCAACAAATAAAACCCAGCCCACCCAAGTTATTTCCAGCACATGACAACAACAGCAATACCAAAACAGACCCCACCCGCTGCACGTTCTCTTCTTCTTGCTTGCGTGTGAACCCAGAAACTCTACGCTACAAATCCAGCGAAAAATCCCAGTACACCCGAAAATCCAACAGCAAATCGCGGCTGACCAAACCCCTGTTACTCGCCCAACTACCTTGCAGAATCCATAACCCTAGCAACCTAATCGTTCACATCGCCATCCCTTTTTGCCCCTTTTCAAGGATTTTCTGAATCCCTTCACTGTTGCTTCGAAAAGAGCATTTCGAATTCAAATTTTCAATTCGTTTTCCCCCTTTAAATTCGCCCAAGCTTCCTCTATAAAAAAGCCTCCTGAGTTTTCATTGAAAAGGGGGGAACCAACTCTAAATTCTAATTTATCTTCTTTCCGAAGCTTTTTATTTGATTTTTCTTTATCGAAATCCATAGGAGGTGTGGAAATCGCTACCTTCGAGCTCGTTGTTCCAGTCGCTGCTCCGATAAATGTGACCTCTCTTCTCCTCTTATTTCAGTTTAGCTAATCATATATTTAGTGAAGTATTAGGCGTTGTTTCTTTTAGCTTGAACTCAATTAGCATGGTAATGTATGAACCTAGTTCTTTTCTGTCAAGTCAAACGTGGTGTTGTCCTATTTTAGTCGTTAGATTACATGTTCGAGTGAGTTGTTTTAGATTATTTTTGTATATTTATCATCCCTTGTCTTGAATTGGTTTCGCCTATATGTTGCTGAATTTGTTTGGCTTTGCTTGTATTTTGTTGTCTTTGAGTATCGAGCTATCTTGGTTTGTTGTTGTTAATGTTGTTACACATGCAAAGGCAAAATCTCAACTAACCTTCTATTGTCTAACATGACCCATCTTGAAAAAGTCTATACTATCTTTCTGCCTAAAATCTTAGTTTTATTAAAAGTTAAGTTTTGTCTCTTAAGATTCTGTGGAACATAAATTTATCGGCGTTGATTTTTCATGTGTATAGCGTGCTAATTTTTCTTTAGTTTAAAATCAGTTGCTAGTGGTTTGGTTATATGTTATACAATCTTTGTACTAGTCTACTACGATAAAGAATGAGCTTATGCTTAGTTGATTTTCGGCAACGTGCAAGTGAGGTCTTACAGATCACGTGTTAAGCCATATTGTTTATTTTATTAGAACCTAGACCTTGTTTTAGTTTGAGCTTGTTGAATATATGGTTAAGTGTCAATACACTATTAATGAGGACAGTTTCCATGTTACTTAGCATTTTCGTTCACTGTGTTAAGTGCTACTGCCCAACAAATGCCATTTCCTATGGATATTGTGTTTGTCTGTGCATATTTGTGCTTGCAACTTGTTAGTTTGTGTAGTAGTGTTGTTATATATAATATTGGAATGGGGTCTTTTCTCTTCTTTTGCTTAAACTAATTGGGTCTGCTAAGTGCCTTCAGCATCCTAATTTTTATTTTTTATTTTTTTCTTTTGTGCGATTAGTTGGCATTTTTTTAGACTTTTACGGATGGTTTTAATTTTGAATATTGTGTGAGGTGTGTCGGTCAAAATGTGCAGCAGGTTTATCATTAAAAATATATGTTTTCCATTATGAACACATCATTGTTTAGGCCATTTTACTACCTCACATTCTTCATTATTTGAAAATTAATGTTCACTAATACTACTAATGGTTGCCTATTATTTGTTTAAAGCACGATACATATCTCTTTGGTAGTTAGTTGTCTAAATGATAAGTTATATGTTGTTGAAACTTCATGTCGCAATTGACTTATTTATGTATGCATAAATATTAATCCTTACCTCCGTTTTGTTACATGTCAAATTTGCTCGGAGTTCAACATGAACTCCTATCTCCTCTCCTTGCATCTCCTCGTTGGGTCAAAGGCCCAGTTTTATCTCTTAACGAGTGAGCCAACCTTGAGAAATCGAAGAACAAGTCTTTGGAGTTGATGTACAGGTCTCGAAAAGCAAAAAAATAGGCTGTATACATTCGATATACACTAATATACAGTCAATGTATACAAAAATAGGATTGGGTTAAAACCCAAAAACTTGCAGCGAAGTTGGCCCAAAAACGGCCCCAATTTCATTATCTCTTTTGCTCTCCTAATTGTTTCATTTATGTCTAACTAATTTTATTTAACTCTAACCTTAAAGTTGTTAGTTAACTCAATTAAATCCCCAAAAGATGAACTATATTCTTTATGTTAAGATTTTAATAAAATCTCAATTTTATCAACTCTTGTTTTTTTTTACATATTTAAATATGTTTTTTAGTTAAAACTTTCATTTGTTTTTTTTTAATTAGTTTAAAATGATTTCTTGGTTTATCGACTAAATTAGTTCAAATTATTATGAGTCAAATAAATTTCAACTAATCTAGTTTGATAAAATTCTAATTACTTGTTTTTAATTCAAATGTTTCATTCTAGGTCTCTTCCTCTAAAAAGATAGAATAAAATGGTTGATTAATTTAATTATTTTCTCAAAATTAATCAAATATTGTAAATTATTATATTTTTATGTTAAATCATTTTCCCAAAGAATTAGTCAAAAAATAATAATATTTAACCTAAGTCGCAGGTCAACCGCATGTTAGCGGGTACTTCAAATGCCTTAAAAACCTTCTTGAAGTGTAAATAAGAACCTCTTACCCATTTTCTCTAAATTTATAAAGACTTAACCTGTTAGAGTCTTTTTAAATTAAGTTTTCTTAATTTCTTTAAAAAATTAAGTGGCGACTTTTTTCTAAGTCTTTTTCCCAAATTGTTTTGTACTTAGAACATCAAAAAAAGTGATTTTTCTAAAGGTTAGGAAAAATATGGCATAACAGAAATGAAGATTCTGCTGGGGACTTAATAGGTTCTAACCATAACAGACTTAGGTTAATTATTAAGGTTTTTAACATATGCTTACTTGTTTGCTTATTTTACATGCTTAACGCTTTATTTTGCATGTTTATGTGATATAAACTGCTTATTTGTTATTGTTTTTCATAAATTGTATATTTGTTACTGCTTTATAAACTGTCATTCCGTTCATATCTCTCCACTTCTTGGAAATTCACACAATCACACGTACAGGCGAGGTGTGTTTTGCGCACCCGCATATTTCTTTCAAAATACCAAAATTAGGAGAGTTGGCATATGCGCGGGGTGTCCGGATCTTTTTCCGTGTGACCGCGTAGCCTCCTCACTCGATTTGTCTGCTCGGGAACCTTGTGTATAGTAAGCCAAATCTTAGAAAACATAAGATAGAGCTCAGCCACCCCTCAGTTTAAGTCATGCATGCATACACCTTAGGTGGATCGATCTCGGGTATCAATTCCACATTTAAAGAAGTCCACCCTTATGTCGACGAGTTTCACAACCCAACGAATAACAAGCATGTTTTGTGCAACGTGATAATGATAGATGGATCTAAGCCGAATTTTGACATAGCGAGTTTGTAAATTATGTGTTCATTCTTGTTATTTTGATTTATAGGATGAATTCAGTCCCCCAAGTGCCCCAAATTAGGATGGTCGAGGGTTTCCCGCGCAAATTGAAGACCTGGTGGGAAAATTTCACTCCAAGTGAAAAACTAGCAATTGCAAGAATGCTGGGGTGCCTCACTATGCTATTCAAGGTTAACCCGGACAAACATGTGATTATAGCATTGATTCAGTTTTGGGATCCAGACCGTGTTGTGTTTGCGTTCAAAGACTTTGAACTAACACCTACATTGGAGGAAAATTGTTATTTCACCAGTCTGAAGTATCGAGGAAGAGGTCAAATTATTCCACACAGTCAATCAGGGAAGAAATTTCTTCGCTACTTGGGACTAAAAAATAAAGAGAAACTCTG
Source organism: Solanum chiquidenum (assembly GCA_029582725.1). Classification (NCBI taxonomy): domain Eukaryota; kingdom Viridiplantae; phylum Streptophyta; class Magnoliopsida; order Solanales; family Solanaceae; genus Solanum; species Solanum chiquidenum. Next base: position 12,716 of record JAJOOS010000622.1, on the reverse strand, counting down.
ATGCTTCGAACATAATTGGGTTTCTCTGGATTACTTATATGAAAGGTATGGACGCTCGAATAGTTACAAAGTATTCAAGAAAGAATTCTCTTGCAGTCATGTTCATTGGCAAGCCAGAAGTCCTATCGCATTTGTTGTGGCTTCACTAGGGACTTTAGTGTTTCCACGAGAGCACGGTCATATTAGCACCTGCATATGTTCTGTGGCTCGTGTACTTTTCGAAGGTGTTAATGACGAAGAACTCACTCTAGTTCCTATGATTTTGGCAGAAATATTTCGAACTCTTGGGAAATGTAAAAGAGGGGAAGCAAACTTCTTTGAAGGCTGCAATCTTCTTTTACAAATGTGGGCAATGGAACATTTTCACAAGCGTAAAAATATGGATGACATATGCTTTAGTAACGCAAATCATATCGACAGTTTTTACGACAGGACGAGGAGGTTTGTGTCTCCGGTTGGTACTGATGACTGGTATAGATATCTGGCCTCCCGCAGCAGTAGCCAAATTCAGTGGAAATATCCATTACTCTCACATTCCCCGGCCTATATAAGATGCAGGAGGTTTTACTATATCGAGCTTATTGGTTGAAAGGTCTCCAGCCATATGCTCTGGTGCGCGTGCTTCAACAGTTTGGCCAAGCACAAGTAATCCCTCTTCGAGCAAATATGAAGGTTTCTGAAATTTCCTTCGGACCAAACTTTGAATTCCCTAGATCCAGAGAAATTCTTCATGAATGGAATAGCATTCTCACAATAGACATGGGAAATGGACCAGAAAGAGAAATTCCAGAATATCAGGTGTGGCTTCGAGAAGATCGCCATAGCTTGAGTCCAGAAGGCGAACAAGGTTTTGAGGATATTGGGACGACGATCAGGATAAGACATTCTTATCTTGGAACCAAAGTGATCACTACTGAAATGTGGGGTCAAATGGAAACTATAATGCAATATTTGGACAATGCGGGAGCAGGGCCTAGCAACGTGGGAGCGTCATCTTCACCAGCGTGATTGATAACAAATTTAGGCCGAGTCTTAGATTTGTCTTTTTATTGTGTCATCGTTTATGTATTTTTAGTTTATTCTCTCTTTGTTGTACCATTTTATTGGTATTTTTTCTTTCAAACTCAAGTTGTCACAAATTCATGGCTTGGATCAATCTATCATAATCACGTTATGTTTGACGTTTAGGCCTACCTCTGGCATAAAAAGGTCACAAATCTAGGGCGCGATATAAATTGTTTGTGTGTTGCTTGATATAATTACTTTGTGTTGTGATGTGTCATTTTGTCTAAAACAGAATTAATCCACTCTTGTTTCTTAGAGCACCTTAAGCATATATTAAAATTCACAACAACAAAGTCCGTCCAAATTACTTCTGAAGTGATGCCCAAGTTTCTCAGAAATATATAAACCGTTTACTCTACAAAAATCTCCTAAATTTTTATTCGTCCATCACAAGAAGGTCGATTTGCTAGAATGTCTGGAAAAAGTGTCAACGCACCAATCCCACCCATTGCTTTGGCTAGTGAGGAAAAAACTGAAGAGTCAATGTTCAGAAAATTTATCGAGACCAAAGAGATGATAGCTGCAGCCAAAAAGAGGCTTGCAATTCTGGACCAAACTGAATGGATGCTACGAGAGAGAATTATTGAGGTTGACATGGAAACAACCTCGGTGAAAAGAAAGATTGCAAAAATTGATCAAGAGATAATTAATATCACTAAAGCGTCTGCAAAGATCCCCGAAACTGAACGAGACATTAAGAAACTAAATTTTGGGAATGCTTCCTCCATGAGGGGAAAAGGTAAAACAAAAGTAGGTTCAGATGATGAGAGCACCGGATCATCACCCTACGGTTGAAGGAAGGAAAGAAGTCTTTGGGTAGATTTAAGTTCATGTAACGCATTTCTTATGTTTGTCATTTTGCTTTTAAGCTTTATTGTAATCAAGAACTACGCGAGACTTGAGCCCATAGGGGGTACGTAGGAAGCTCTGTTCAAGCCTATTCTCTCTATCAATTTCGGGAAGGGTACGTTTAGGTTATCTTATGTAATTCGAACTACGTCGGACCTGATTTCCTTGGTGGATACGTAGGCAGCCTACTTAAGGCTCGGTCCCTTCTTTTCAATTTTTATTCTCCCTTATTAGTTAATTATTCTGAAGAGTTCCACCTACAAAAACATATAGGTGGAAGAAATTAGCAGGATTCTATGCAAGTCGACCTTTCCAATTCAATTACAAAAAGATTTCTTTCCATTTGAGTCCTCAAATTCACTCGAAATATTTTCGTGGATTAATCTTCTTGAAGCAACATGACACTTGTGTGTTCATTTTCTATGTCATCTTATTTGCATATCTCGTTAAAAACAAAAAACTAACACATATGTATTTTGAGTTGTTCTTCTCTACAGGTAAAAACTGATATGTGTTGAAATCAAACTGGCCGACCATCCCTACTTTACAAGATATAAAGCAATCATACCATCCTTCCCTAATCGTTCTTTGGAGAAAGGCAAAAGCAAAATTACTTGTACTTCTGAAGAAACAGGAATAGTTGATGTGACCATCAGAAATGCTAAACTCACTGATCAAAGTGAGTTGATTTCTCAATTAATGCAACGAATTGCAGACATGCATGAAGAGGTTCAGCAGACCAAAGATCTGGCCAAGCTGGCCATTGCATCGAATGAACCCCCCCTTGAAACTAGAAGACTTCCTCCTCATTTTCCATCACTAAGTTCCCCATTACCCAACTATTTCCCTACCCATACCACATGACCCATCACTTCCACCCCTAATCCTCATACCATTGACTTAACTGTATCCAACGCTCCTTACGCTAGTACTTCCTACCAAAGACCACCACTATTGCCAAATCAGAATCAAGTACCTAACACTAATCACTCCCAAATCTTCACACCAGCCCACCAAATCCCACCCCCAATCTCCAATAATACACATGTTTTGCCTAGCCAGCCTGCATACCCTTTCGTAACATTCCAAACTCCACCAGCCTATACAATCCCTGAGCTATGTCCTAGCTGTCCTGTTTAACTGGAGCTGGATCACTATGAAGAAATGGAGAAGGAGTGAAGGTTGAGAGAAGAAAAATGTGAACAAGAAATGAATGTTATGAAGGATACCATCTTCGAAGCAGTAAAAAGTGTCCAATCTTCGAGGAAAATAACAGGACTTGAGTATGAGGACCTTTGCATGCACCCTGACTTGGAAATACCCAAAGATTACAAAATTCCAAAATTTGAAACCTTCAATGGTATTGGCAATCCCATGGCTCACCTACGAGATTATTGTGACAAACCTGTGGGTATCGGGAAAAATGATGCATTAATTATGAGGTTGTTTGGTTGAAGCCTCAGTGGGGAGGCGTTAGAATGGTTCACATCTCAAGAACTCTGTCAGTGATCTACATGGGGGGCTCTGGCCAAAGATTTTTTGGAAATATTCCAGTTTAATGTCGAAGTTGTCCCTGACAGATATTATTTGGAAAAAATCAAGTAAAAGACCACGGAGGACTATCGCGAATATGCGTGCCACTGGAGGAAAGAAGCTACAAAGGTACAAACTGTGATGACTGAAAGCGAAATAACCTCTGCTTTTATTCGAGCTCAAGAGCCTGAGTATTATGAAAGGATGTTGCCCATGATGGGACATAAGTTTTTGGAGCTGATCAGAATGGGAGAAGCCATAGAGGATGGCCTCAAGTCTGGAAAAGTTACAAGTCTCACTGCTTTGCAGGCCGCCAACAAATCCTCACCCTCCATGGCCATAGGATTCTCTAGGAAAAAGAAAGAGGATGTGTCTACTGTATCTTTTAGCCCGAGGCCAAGGCCACAAAGGTATTTTTGGTCTGGTTCTGCCATTGGAAACTCCAACCGATTCCCCACCTCAAATATTTACTCACCATCTCCACAAGCTCCAATCCCAATCTACTATGCACAACATAATTACCAAGCAACACCGCCTATCTACCAAAATCAACCACCAACCTACCAAAATACACTACCAAATCACCAAGCCAATGCACCAGTCTACAAAAATCCCGGACAAAATAACCAAAATGCCAATAATCTACCCCTCCCTAACCTTGAAAGAAAGCCTCCCAGAGTTTTCACTCCTTTGGCAGAAACACGTACCCAACTCTTTGAGCGTCTAAGAGCGGCAGGATTGATCCAACCAGTAGACGCAAGGATAATTAATCCCACAACAAAGTTCTTCCGAGCGGATCAATATTGTGCGTACCATTTTGGAGGGGCAGGACATGATACAGAAGGATGCATCAATTTGAAACATAAGATTCAAGACTTGATTGATAACAGAGTCATCACTCTCCAAACCCCTGCCCCCAATGTGAACCTTAACCCATTGCCAAATCATGGAGAAGCTACCATCAACATGATTGAAAGAGACAAAGATTGGCTTGCTAATGGGACTATCGGTGAAGCCAATGTCAACTCACTTATATCAACAGTGGCCTCATTGACCATAAAGGCCCGTCCAGAGTTTGTGGTAATAACTGCACCTCATCAGGCATTCGCTTTGGCAAAAGAAAGAAGCAATGACCAGCCCAGAGAAAATTTTGTCGTGCAGGCGGCTACCGCACAAAGGATGACACGTTCTGGAAGATGCTACATTCCAGAAGAACTAACTCAGGAGACACGAAGAAAGGAGAACCAAAAAAGGCCGATCACAGAGGGTGAGGCTGAAGAGTTTTGGCGAAGAATGCAGCCTAAGAAGACTCCCGCTCAAATTTCTGTTTGGGCTTTATTAATGAGTTCTGAGTACCATCGAAAAGAACTGTTGAAGGTACTTGATGAAGCGTACGTACCGACGGGAACAAGTGGTGAGAATCTGGCCACTATGGTTAGTCATGTCATTGGGAGTCATCAAATCTCTTTTCGAGAAGAGGAGTTGCCACTCGAAGGGGTGATGCACAACCGTGCCTTGTATATCACCGTCAAATGCAGGAACAAGTTTGTAGCGCGAGTATTGATTGATAATGGTTTAGGACTCAATATCTGCCCATTATCAACCCTTACTCATCTAAATTATGATGTAGGGAAAATCCGTCAAAGTCGCATGAATGTAAGGGCGTTTGATGGTTCGCAAAGAGAAACCATGGAGGAAGTAGACTTGTGTATCCAAATGGGGCCTGCAGAATTTGTCAACGAATTCCAGGTGATGGGTATATATACAAGCTACAACTTATTGCTAGGAAGACCATGGATCCATGCGGTCGGAGCAATTCCATCCACATTGCATCAACTTTTGAAGTTCATCTGGGAGGACCACGAATTTTTCATTCATGGTGAAGGGACTGATCGTAGGTACCCTGGTTTCTCCATCCCAGTCATTAAAGAGTCTTCTCAAGGTACTGACTTTCACATGGTGGATATAATGAATGCTGCTTTTGAAGATGCGACACCGCAAGTACCAATGTTGTCGGTGTATAAAATTATTGCTACAATTATGCTAAGGAGCGGTTTTGAACCTGGGCGTGGGTTAGGTGGCATATCTGAACCTCTTCCTATCCCACTTCAAAATTTCCGCTTTGGCGTGGATTATACCCCAACAAAGGAAGAATTGTTTGAAGTAGAAATAAGGAAGAAGCATGACTGTGATATACCGAAGCCTATTCCAGTATTGTACCAGTCATTTGTTGCTAAAGCTTTAGAGCCTGAGATTGATGGTCTAGTGGAAGGGATGGGAAGATTGTTTGATGAAGAAGATTGTGTTGTGATATCGGCAGAATGCACCACAACACCCACCATCCAAGATGTCGGACCTGGAGAGATGCTACAAAATTGGATGGCCACTCCACTTATGATCCATTGAATGGCTTGGTAGACAAAGACAGGATTTGAAATTTTATTTTTCTAAAAATCGGTGTTGTTCGGACGAGGCCCGAAACCACCATTTATGTCACTTTATTTTTCATTGTAATGTTTAAAAAGGAAATGACTCATGAGTCATGACCAAAGTTTGTATGCCTTTTCAAAATTCCAATGAAAGCCTCGTTTATTTTAAATTGATTATCTTGTCATTGCAAATTATTCTCCAATAATACATTTAAACTCTTTCTATGTGACATGATTGATTTGTTGTTCTTTTCAGTAAAAATGAATCTAAACCTGCCAATGTCATGACATGTCACGAACACGGCAAACCAAGTAAGGTCGATGAAAATGAATGTGAAGAATATGATGAGGAAACTATGATGCCCGAACACCTCACCAAGGACTTGAGGCAACTTGAAAATGATGAAAAGCCCAACTTGGATGAAACAGAGACAGTAAACTTGGGAGATGACGAGTCGGTTAGAGAAACCAAAGTCAGTGTCCATTTGGCAGCAACAGAAAGAGAAAAATTGGTCAAGATGCTCAGACAATACATTGATGTGTTTATATGGTCTTATGATGATATGCCAGGATTAAGCACTGATATTGTTTCCCATAAGCTGCCTATCAATCCAGAATATTGCCCAGTAAAGCAGAAATCCAGAAAATTCTAGCCCGATCTGAGTTTAAGGATAAAAGAGGAGGTCATGAAGCAGATCAAATCAGAAGTCGTTGAAGTGACAAAGTATCCCACTTGTCTGGCTAACATTGTTCCAGTAGCGAAGAAAGATGGAAAAATTAGGATATGCGTGGATTATCGGGATCTCAACAAAGTGAGTCCAAAGGATAATTTTCCCTTGCCGAATATCCACATACTCATCGATAATTGTGCTAAGCATGAGCTGTAATCTTTTGTGGATTGCTTTGCAGGATACCACCAGATTCTAATGGATGAAGAAGATGCAGAAAAAACAGCATTCATCACACCTTGGGGAGTCTACCATTTTCGGGTAATGACGTTCGGCCTGAAGAATGCTGGAGCCACTTACATGAGAGCTATGACCACCATTTTCCATGATATGATCCACAAAGAAATTGAGGTCTATGTGGATGATGTCATCATAAAATCCCGCGAGAGTTCGGATCACCTGACACTCTTGGAAAAATTCTTTAGCAGGTTAAGTAGGTATGATTTAAAGTTGAACCCAGCCAAATGTGCATTTGGAGTACCTGCAGGGAAGTTGCTCGGATTCATAGTTAACAGAAGAGGTATCGAGCTTGATCTTTCCAAGATCAAGGTAATTCAAGACTTACCTCATCCAAAGACTAAGAAGGAAGTAATGAGTTTTCTGGGGAGACTAAATTACATTAGTCGATTCATAGCTCAATCAACAGTGATATGTGAGCCCATATTCAAGTTACTGCGAAAAGATGCGCCAACCAAATGGACCAAAGAATGTCAGAAGGCTTTTGACACCATCAAAAGTTACCTTTCGAATCCACCAGTGTTGGTGCCACCTCGTGCAGGCAGTCCTTTGCTATTGTATTTATCCTTCTCTGACAATGCATTCGGGTGTCTGTTGGGACAACATGATGAGACCGGAAGAAAGGAGAGAGCTATATACTATTTGAGCAAGAAGTTCACACCCTATGAAGCCCGTTACACCCTTTTAGAGAGAACTTGTTGTGCTTTGACTTGGGTTGCTCAGAAATTGAGACATTATCTGTCGGCTTATACAACGCATCTTATTTCGAGAATGGACCCGCTCAAGTATATATTTCAGAAAGCAATGCCCATAGGAAAGCTAGCAAAGTGGCAAATGTTGTTGAGTGAGTTTGATATTGTGTACATGACTCAGAAAGCAATCAAGGGGCAAGCCTTGGCCGATCACCTTGCTAAAAACCCAGTAGATGAAGGATATGTACCGCTTAGAACATATTTCCCTGATGAAGAAGTATTGTTTGTAGGGGAAGACATATCAGAATCATATCCTGGGTGGAGAATGTTCTTTGATGGATCAGTAAACTCTATAGGATCAGGAATCGGAGCAGTGTTGATATCTGAATCGGGGCAACATTATCCAGTATCAGCAAAGCTTAGATTTCGATGCACTAATAACATGGCTGAATATGAAGCATGTATTCTTGGCATTAGAATGGCTCTTGACATGAATGTTCAAGAATTATTGATAATTGGTGATTCAGACTTGTTGATTCAGACTTGTTGATTCATCAAGTTCAAGGAGAATGGGCGGTGAAGAATCCTAAAATCTTACCTTACGTACAATTGGTATAGAGATTATGCAAAAGATTTAGGAAGACCGAGTTCAGACACACACCGAGAATACAGAACGAGCTTGTTGATGCTCTTGCAACCATATCGTCCATGATACAACACCCAGAAAAGAATTATATCGATCCACTTGAGATAGTTTTAAAAGAACAACCAGCACATTGTTCGCATGTGGAAGCGGAATGAGATGGGAATCCATGGTATATCGATGTGAAAAAGTACTTAGAAGTTGGCGAATATCCGAAAAAAGCAACAAGTATTCAGAAGAAAACAATCTGAAGAATGGCAAACAACTTCTTTTTGAATGGAGAGGTTCTTTATAAGAGGACACCTGATTTGGGCTTACTGAGATGTGTGGATGCTGCAGAAGCCATAAAATTGCTTGAAGAAGTGCACGTTGCAGTGTGTGGGACGCACATGAATGGGTTTACATTAGCAAAGAAAATCTTAAGGGCGGGATACTTCTGGATGACTATGGAAAATGATTGTGGCCGATTTGTCCAAAAATGTCATAAATGGCAGGTACATGAAGATCTGATCAAAGTACCACCCCACGAGCTCAATGCGATGAGTTCCCCTTGGCCATTTGCAGCCTGGGGCATGGATGTTATTGGACCAATTGAGCCTGCTGCATCCAATGGTCATAGATTCATTTTGGTCGCCATTGATTACTTCACAAAGTGGGTCGAAACTGCTTCCTACAAAGCTGTGACAAAGAAAGTTGTGGTTGATTTTGTTCGCAACAATTTGATATGCCGTTTTGGAATTCCAGAGTCTATCATCACAGACAATGGAGCAAATCTGAATAGTCACTTGATGAAAGAGATATGTGAACAATTCAAAATTACCCACCGTAATTCAACTGCATATCGCCCTCAGATGAATGGAGCTGTAGAAGCTGCTAATAAAAAAAATCAAGAGGATACTGAGAAAGATGATTGACAACTACAAATATTGGCATGAAAATTTGCCTTATGCTTTGCTAGGTTATCTCACCACAATTCGAACCTCAACTGGAGCAACTCCTTATCTATTGGTATACGGAACAGAAGCAGTGATACCAGCTAAAGTTGAGATACCATCTTTAAGGATTATTCAGGAAGCTGGATTGAGCGATGCCGAATAGGTTCGTGACCGATATGAGCAGTTAATATTGATTGATGAGAAAAGAATGAGTGTTGTTTGTCATGGCCAGTTGTATCAACAGAGAATGACTCGCGCTTTCAACAAGAAAGTAAGAGTTCAAGCATTTGATGTAGGCCAATTGGTGTTGAAACGCATTTTCCTTCATCAAGAGGAATATAAAGGGAAATTTGCACCTAACTGGCAAGGACCGTATGTTATCCACAAAGTACTATCAAGAGGAGCTTTGGTTCTAGCAGAGATGGACGGTCAGGTGTGGTGCAAAGCTATCAATTCAGATGCCGTCAAGAGATACTACATTTGAAGGATGCTATTTATGTCCTTCATTGCCTTGTAATTGCAGTTTGTTTATAATCATTATTGCATGTATGTTTTGAAACATTCCCCTTGTACTTGAACTACGTTTGACCTAAATTCTCAAGAATGAGATACGTAGGTGGTCTATGTCGGCCTCGGTCGTTTCCTTATCAAATATTCTATTTATGTTCGCTCTCAAGATGGGAACTATGTTTGACCTGATTCCTTCCTCAACGGGATACATAGGCACCACAAGGGTTCGGTCATATTCCCAATAAGATTTCCATTTCCCCTCATAATGGAAACTGGGACAGAATTTTTGAGAGGACCTCAAAAATTCTACAAGAAGAGTCATTTCCTACAAACAAGAGTCAAGGATCATATCGAAATGTGCAACTGGGAATAATTTTGAGGAGATCTCAAATTCAAGACTCCCGTGATCATCATCAGATTTGTTTTTGAAACATCTAACTATGACAGAATTTTTGAGAAGGACCTCGAAAATTCCATCAAGGATACTCGGACCTTCGAAGTCAACTTCAATTGCCTCAAGTTGACGTGTTCTTAAAGGGTTTTAAGTTGCCAGCAAGCTACCTATCATGTCAAAATCTGAGACAAAGGGGTTTGTTTGTGTTGTGCATGTCGTGACCGTTAATTGGCAGAGATTTTCTTTAAAACTATTTTTTCAAAACTTCATACCTAGCAAATATTTTAATCTAAATATGATCTTGTCTTTTGTCTACTGCGATTCATTGGATCTATCAGACAAAGTTCTAGAGATAACGAGACCAGCATCAAGGCGACTTCAACACAGATCAGTGTTCCAAAACTAACATGTTTTGGTGGATGCAAGGTATAATAAGATCATCAAAGGAGCTATATTTATCAACCAACTAGTTCAGGAGAACATATCCAACAAATATCAATTAGTGAGTGTAACATCTTCACTTGATCAAAGAGGTTTTTGACGGATTAAAAAAATAGTATCTACCACTTATGGTTGCGAGATACCGATGAAAATGATGTTGTGATAAAAAAGTACCTATCATCGTATCAAATATTGATAAAAAACTATGTTAATAGTCAAATCATATTCAAAATGCCAAGAGGGCCATTGCATATTCAAATTGCCGAGAGGGCCATCATATTCAAATTGCCGAGAGGGCCATTGCATATGAAACAGCCAAGAGGGCCATTCATATTCAAACCGCCAAGAGGGCCATTGCATATTCAAACTGACAAAAAGGGCCATTCATATTCAAATTGCCAAAAGGGCCATCATATTAAAACCGCCAAGAGGGCCATTCATATTCAAATTGCCAAGAGGGCCATCATATTCAAATCACCAAGAGGGCCATCATATTCAAACCGCCAAGAGGGCCATTCATATTCAAATTGCCAAGAGGGCCATCATATTCAAATTGCCGAGAGGGCCATCATATTCAAATGTCGAGAGAGACATCATATTCAAACTGCCAAGAAGGCCATTTCATATTCAAACCGTCGAGAAGGCCATCATATTCAAACCGCTAAAGGGCCACCATATTTAAAATTGCCAAAAGGGCCATTGCATATCAAAATGCCAAGAGGGACATTCATATTCAAACCGTCGAGAAGGCCATCATATTCAAAACCGCCAAAAGGGCCATCATATTTAAAATTGCCAAAAGGGCCATTGCATATCAAAATGTCGAGAGGGCCATCATATTCAAATGCCGAGAGGAACATCATACTCAACCATCAAGAGAACCATCGACATATTACTTAGTCTATTTTACTACTTCGATATTAAAAGAAGAAGTACAGTGAAGAGTCATGTCGCAAATATGAGATACATGCTTTATTTGCTTTACGTCAAACTGAAAGAAGTTGACGTCAAATATTCAAGGAGAACAATTAAGTGCCAACATGGTAAATAACACTATCTCTCCATTTGAATTATATTTTACACTAATGAGTTTTATCTCAGTCTTTGTCGAGAGCATCCGAGAGGATGAATACTCAGATCAAACCACAAGTGCGGACGACATCAAAAAGGATGCAGCACAACGTAAAACATTTCTTAGCAGTGAACTGGGATATAGTCCAAAGAGGAGTACCAAACTCTTAGGACGCGAGCTGAGGAGCGACTTCCACCACAATCAAACCACACCCCTATCAAAAGGCATGTGGGCATTTCCTTGGGTTTATCAGTTCCAATTTCGCATCCGAAAAGCTTTCCACTCTCACCGGAGGCAGCTTTCCAATATGAGTGACAATACACCAAGAGTTTTGGAAATTATGTCCGTGTAAGTTCTTAATTATGGATGTGAAGCGCGCCACATTCATGGCTAAGAGGTTGCAAGCCTCCTTTCCATACTTGACTTATCTTGTCACTGTTCCAGAAACGAAGGTTATCTAGCATAATAGATTTCCTTTTCAACCGATCGAGTCGAACTATGAACAGCCTGATTCCTAAGGTTTAAGGATATGTAGGCGGGCTCAATGATGAAAACTCGGTTGTATTCCGACATCTTTTCTCAAATCTTATTCTCAAGCATTCCGGTCTCTTCATAATTTGATATCGGGATAGCTTTCGAATTCTTTCATAACCGTGCGTCAAATCAAGCGTATCGAACTACCAATGCCTGAATTCTCATATAGCCTGAGATATGTAGGAAACCCATTTCCGGGGCTCGGCCATAATTCCTAAAGTCCGTACCAAAATCTCTTTCCTAAAGATGAAGATGTGGTTGGTCAAAATTAGATTCGTCAATTTCATTTGCCTCGAATTTCATTCATCAATCCAAGTCAAACGAGGGACAGCTGTTGACACCCAATTTTGACCCTCCACAATATAAGTTAATCATCGAGTTTCTTCAATTTCAAACGAGTTAAATTAATTAGTTTTATAAAAATTTAAAAAAAATATATATATAATATAGTTTGCAAGTTATTTTAAATAGTTGGTCTTTTTAAAAAAAAAAATATATGTTTATATAATTATATATAATTAATATATTTTATGAATATTCAAAAATCATCTCAAAAGGATTTTGTTTTAATTAAATATTTGGTTAATTAGTTTAGTTGTTTAATAGTTTATATTTTTAATTATTTAGTTTATAATTAAATTAATTATTTTATTT
>JAJOOS010000621.1:0-27012 GCA_029582725.1 Solanum chiquidenum | reverse complement strand
ACAGTCTATTGTTAAGCAGAATAGAGTTTATTTCGATGTGTCATCGGGTTAGAGGAGACTAAATATATGTATGGAATCAAATAGCAGAGTATTCATATAATGATAGAACTATTTGAGAGATAATGCAAAGTAAGTGAGTACGTAGTACTTAAGTTGTGAAGTGGAAGGTGATGGTAATTTGTGAGTACTGAGAGGTAAGGATTGATGACTTGTCATAAGGTCCGAGTGGGCGAGTGTTTCTTAAATTTACGCATAGTAGTATTGAGTTAGTATAGTAGATGAGCAATCATATTTATATTTGGGTTTAGTAATAAACATTAAGCTTGAATTTGAGATGAGTGTCATGACCGAAAGAATGGCAACATGAGGGTGATGGTGTTAGTCTTGAGATTTGATCTAGAAGACTTAACATAGAGCACGTGAGAAAATGAGATGTTAGCTGCAATAACTATGAGTGGTACAAGTGAGAGACCCTAACCATGAGATAAGGGCAATAAAGTGTGGTTAAGTTACAAGAGTAACAAGAGCATTAAGAGGTGTACTGAAAGGGTATGTAATCAGAAGAGGTTAAGATAAACACCTTAGAAAAGAGGTCTTAGTACCTCCTTATGGTGAGTTTGGTAGTCATGCGATAAACTTCTCCCGAGTGTTAGAGTAAAACAGGATGTAGATAAGTTTAGATATGATGGAATAGGTCCATAACTTTCGATTGTCAATTTTAGACCTAAGGGGAATATGACAAGATGAGTAATCAAGTCAAGTGTTCGAGAGTAAAATAGTAATGAGTTCAAAAGAATGTGGGAGATATCCTATCAGAGGTCCTTTTAATAATAAAGTTATGTTAGAAAGAGGAGGTTGATGTTCTTATCGTGATAGTGATGGTGTGATAATTCCATCTAATGTTTTAAATGAGGAGGATGATATTCCCTATTGAGGTTTGGAACCCAAAATTTAGGATTTGGGTTAAGCTTGAATATAGTAAGAGCATACCATTAAATTCAGACCTTAGTAAGAGTAACCCCGTTCCATACCCAGTCCAGCCATCATTCGAGGACGAATGATCCCAAGGGGGTGAAATTGTAACACCTCGGAAATTTTTTAAACTTAGACTCAAACCATTCTTTGTTGAGAGTAAGATTTTACCAAGGAATTTAAAATTTCTTGAGTATTAAGGTCACTAGATGTAGAACCTTTAGTTCCAAGATGAACTAAATAGAATTCATTCAAGTCATTCCTAAGTTCCCTTAACTTTTGAGTCAACTTAAAACGATCATAACTTTCAATATATGATGAGTTACTTGTCCCATAAGATATGAAATGAAATGTCTTTGAATTATCATTCCAAAGCCACTGAGTTTGCTAAATTTTGAGATTGTATAAGGGATATATGCACGTTTAAAGTTTGGCTGTCCAAATAAGAAAAGTTACCCAAAAATAGTAAGGGGTATTTTAGTCTTTTCCTTACCCAATCAGATTTAATTCATTTTTAGTACGATTTTAAGGGTCTAATATTATTAGGTTCAGTTTTATAATCCTAATATATTCCTAGGGTTTTAGTTGAGAGTTCAAGAAGCGAAAAGAAGAGAAAAAAGGAGAAAAGAGGAAAGGATGAAGGCGTTCGTCAAGATTCATGAGAGTTGTTATGGATTTTTGCCAAGGATTTTATCCTAAGAGGTATGTAAGCTTCTATAGCATTGGGGTATTTCACCCACACACCAATCATGTTCATTTCAGCATTAAATTTGTTCTAGAAAGTTGAAGGTTTGATGTTCTTGATTTGTGTTTTTGAAATTCGCTTTCGTTCTTGAGTTAGGATGAGATTGTTGAATTCTTGAGGAAATCGTGTTGATTTTAGAGTCGTTTCTGAGTAGAGTCTTGTGTACGTGTGTTGGGTATCTAAATTTAATGATAAATTGAGAAAAAGAATTGAATATAGGTGAATTAGGGTTAGAAAACAAGAAAGAAAAAGTCAGACAGACAACAAGTACCAGGTCTATGTCGCGGACCTGTTCCTTCAGAGTGAACTTTTCCTCTCCGCGTCGCGGAGAGATCGCAGACCCCACTATTTTAAAATTTATTTTTCTACCAAATATTAAAATGCATCTCCACGTTGTGGACTTGCTCCCAGACATTATTTTTTGTTTTTACCGTTTCTCATAATTAACTATCTAAAAGCACTCTTAAACATCGTGATATCCTTCCTATCAAAAATCATAATCTTGAATCCATAAATTCAAATTCAAGGAAGATTTAAAAGTTAATTCTTAAGAGTTCATTCGAACATTTCGAGAAAGTCCCTTTGAGTCTTTTTGAGGAGTCTTCTACATTTTATAATAACTTGTTTCAACACTCAAGCAAGTGAGTATGGGATTGAGAAGAATGTGTTCATGAGTCTACTTTTTCATCAGGAGATCTTTCATATCATGAACCATAAATCTTGCATTCATAATTCACATTCAAGAGAGAGTGAAGTGTAGAGTTCAAGAATGCTTTTGAGTTCAATTGTGAATCCTTTGAGATCAACAATCGATTTGAACTATGTTTTGAATAAGTAGTAGAGAATGAGAAGAGTGGTATACATGAGTTTCATAATGTTCTTTAGACCCTCGAGTCGAGTTGTTCATGCCCATAAATTCTGCCTGAACTCCATAATTTTAGTATCTTTCAGAGGAATAGTATCTTCAAGTTCTAAGTCTTGAGTATTGCGTTCATAATCTTTTTGAGATTATATTCCTAATCATGAGACCATTACATGTTACCCATGAAGTCGTTAAGTTGAGTAGTTCATGGACATCACTCCGCATGAACCCTATAAGTCGAGCAATCTTGAGATGAGAAGTATCTTTGAGTCCTTGAGTTGAGTAGTTCATGCTCATTATTCTGCATGAACCATCTGAGTCGTGCATTCTTGAAATGAGTTGTATCGTTGAAGTTATTGAGTTTTGAGTATTGAGTTTTATCTATGGTTATTGAAAAAACCTTGAATTGAGTCGTTCACGTCCATCATTCGCCGTGAACCATATTTTAAGAAGTCTTTTTACAAATAGTTTTAAAACTTGTTTTAAAGACTTGAGCACTGAGTTGAGTAAGAGTAGAAGTGAAGTTCATTTTCTTCAAAAGAGTATATGGGAACTAAGTATTCGCAAAGAGTAAATATTTTCACATTTAAGCAAGAGAGGAAACACTGATTTCCAAGAAAGTCGTTGAGCTAGTTTTTGAGTAATTAACTAAAACCAAAGAAAGAGTTATGTTTCTAAATATATGAGCTAGTTACATTTTGGGAGTAGGATTGAGCATCAATTTTGGGACGAGTTTGAGTTCAGATAATTCAAAGTATCCATAAACTATGTAGCCAACATGGATAGAAAAGGGTCATACTTTTTACATGATTCCTTAGTGCTTTTTTAGCATAGACTAGTGGATCCACGTAGTAGTTAGGTTTTATGCCCCCGAAGAGGTATATGACGGCCCTGACAGCGTGAGGCAAAATGTTGTATCATCACATAGCTCATAGTGATGATTGTTGGTTAGAGAAACTCCCACAGAGATATTCTGTATTTTTATATACACATATTTTACCTTGTATTTTCATATACAAGAAGAGTTTATCTTGTATCGTTGCATACAAACTGAGTTAGTATTGTATTTTTTAATACCTTGAGTTGCTTTTTACTGTTTTAAAAGCTCTCCATACATTGCATTTGTATTGTTACGTTTTATTGAGTTGAGTATCCAGAGTTGAGTATACAAAGTTGAGTATCCGGAGTTGAGTACCCAGAGTCGAGTATCTTATTATTGAGTTGAGCCTTATTTCACTGAGTTGAATATCTTATTGTTGAGTTGATCCTTATTTCACTAAGTTGAATATCTTATTGTTGAGTTGAGCCTTATTTTACTGAGTTGACTATCTTATTGTGGAGTTGAGCCCTATTTTCTCTGAGTTGAGTTGAGTTGAGTGAGTAGAGAAGAGGTAAGTATGTTGCTATTCCACCAGTTTAAGCTTATGTTATACTTTAGAATTTCCCTTACATGCTCGTACATTCGATGTACTAAACCATTTGGCCTGCATCATTTCATGATGCAGATACAAGTACGCATGATCATCAATAGGCACTTCATCGATACCACATGCAGTTTGACTTAGCTATGCTGATCCTCTTTGCTTTCGGAGGGTTCCAGTTATACTTTCAGTCATATCAGTTGTTAGGATGTCGTGGGTCTTGTCCCGACTTCCATCTTTGTCAGTAGAGGCTTTATAGATAGATAGTAGAGTTTCAGAAGTTTGTTCATTTATTTTCTTTAATGTTTTAAATACTTAAGTTGCCTATTTTATGGCGAGTTGAATATACTATTTTTATTGAGTTTCATGAGTTATATTTAGTTTTAAGCTTTTGTATGATTGATTTAGTCTCCCGCTTGTAGTCAATCAAGATGGGGGTTCGCTTGGGGACCAGCAATGGTTCTCGAGTTTCAGCCATGCTCGGTTCATGACAATCTTGGTATCAGAGCACATATTTTAAGTGTCATAGGGTGTCTATGAAGCCATGTCAGTAGGGTTTTGTTTATGGTTGTGAGAGCCCCACTTCTACAAAAGAGGGACTACAGACATTTAAGAAAAGTTTCCCTTCTTTTGTACTCTAAATAGTGCAATAGAGCTATGTCATAGAGATTTATTCATTCTCGTGTTTTCAATCTAAAAGTGTGATGTACTTTCTTCTCTAAGCCTTGTTTCAGCTAAGATCCTTATGAGGAATTATGATTAGATCTTGGGTGGTATTTTTTCCTGAAAAGGTAGCCGAAGTTACGAGATTAAGAGCAGTAATAGTAAATAGTATCCTTAACCTAAGAGGAAAGCATGCAGAGGTTCAGTAATCTAAGGAACAGACATAGTGATAGGCCATATTATGTTATTGAAAATGTGTACCTAGTCAGTTATATATGATGTCTTCAAATAGAGCTCTAGAGATATATCAACCCATTAATAGGGTTGTAGAGAGTTCTTGATAGAAGGAAGAGAAATAGTTACTAGTGAAGGTAAGTTAGAGTCTATTGTTAACCGAAATAGAGTTGATTTTGATGAGTCATCATTTAGAGGAGACTATATATATGTGTGGAATCAGATAGCAGAGTACTCATGAGGTGATAGACCCAAGCTAAGCTTATGAATTTTGAAAGGAGAACCCCCTGGTATTCAGAGGATAATAAAACTATTTGATATATAATGCGCAGTAAGTGAGTAAGTAGTACTTAAGTTGTGAAGTGGAATGTGATGGTAATTTGTGAGTATGGAGACTGAGAGGTAATGATTGATTACTTGTCAGATCATAAGGTCCGAGTGAACTACTTCTTCTTAAATTTGTGCTTAATAGTATTGAGTTAGTATAGTAGGTGAGCAATCATATTCATATTCGGGTTTAGAAATAAACATTAAGCTTGAATTTGAGATTAGTTTCATGAATAAAAGAATGGAAACATGAGGGTGATGATGTTAGTCTTGAGATTTGATCTAGAAGACTTAATATAGAGCAAGTGAGAAAATACGATGTTCTGTGCAATAAATATGAGTGGCACAAGTGAGATACCCTAACCTTTAGATAAGGGCAGTGAAGTGTTACTAAGTCACAAGAGTAACAAGAGCATTAAGAGGTACCGAAAAGGGTATGTAATTCTAAAAGATTAAGAGAAACACCTTAGAAAAGAGGTCTTACTACCTGCTTATGGAGAGTTAGGTAGTCATGAGATAAACTTCTCTCGAGTGTTAGCGTAAAACAGGATGTAGATCAGTTTAGAGATGATGGAATAGGTCCATAGCTTTCGACTGTCAGCTTTAGACCTAAGGGGGAGATGACAAAATGACAAATCAAGTCAAGTGTTTGAGAGTAAGATAGTAATGAGTTTCAAAGAGTATGGGAGATATCCTATCAGAGGTTCTTTTAATAATGGAGTGATGTTAGAAAGAGGAGGTTGGTGTTCTTATCGTGATAATGATGGTGTGATATTTCCATCTATGGTTTTAAATGAGGAGGAAGAGGAGGATGAGATTCCCTATTGAGGTTTAGAACCCAAACATTAGGATTTGGGTTAAGCTTGACTATAGTAAGAGCATACAATTAGACTCAGAACTTAATATCAGTAACCCCGTTCCATACCCAATCCACCCGTCATTCGAGGACAAATGATCCCAAGTGGGAGATATTGTAACACCCTAGAATTTTTTTGAACTTAGGCTCGAACCATTCTTTGTTGAGAGTATGATTTTCCCGAGGAATTTAAAATTTCCTAAGTGTTAAGGTCACTAGATATAGCAACTTGACTTCCAAGAAGAACCAAAGCTAATTCATTCAAGTCATTCCTAAGTCCCTTAAGTTTTGAGTCAATATCAAACGACCATAACTTTGAGTACATGATGAGTTATGTGTCCGATAAGATTTCACATGAAAGGTCTTTGAAATATCTTTCCAACGCCACCGAGTTTTCTCAATTTAGAGCTCGTATGAGGGAGATATGCCCGTTTGAAATTAGGTTGTCCAAATAAGGAATGTTACCCGAAAATAGTAAGGGGTATTTTGGTCTTTTCCTTTCTCAATCAGATTTAATTCGTTTTTGGTAAAGGTTTCACGTGTTTAATCTGATTAAGTTCAGTTTTATAATTCAAATATACGCCTAGGGTTTTAATTGAGAGTTCAAGAAGAGAAAGGAAGAGAAAAGAGGAGAAAAGAGTAAAGGATCAAGGCGTTCGTCGAGATTCTTGAGAGTTGTTATGGATTTTCGGCAAGGATTTTATCCTAAGAGGTGTGCAAGCTTCCATAGCATTGGGTTCGTTCTACAAAGTTGAAGGTTTGATGTTCTTGACTTGTGTTCTTGAAACTGGCTTTTGTTGATGAGTTAGGATGGGATTGTTGAGTTCTTGAGGAAATTGTGTTGATTTTAGAGTCGTTTATGAGTAGATTCTCTTGTACATGTGTTGGGTATCTGAATCAAAAGAGAAATTGAGAAAAAGAATTGAATCTAAGCGAATTGGGGCTAGAAAATGAGGAAGAAAAAATTAGACAGAAAACTAGTACAAGGTTCGTGTCGCGGACCTGTTCCTTCAAAGTGAACTGTAACCCTCTGTGTCATGGAGCCACTATCTCAAAATTTATTTTGCGACCAAATATGAAATTGCATCTCCGCATCGCGGACTTGCTCCCAGACATTGCTCTTTTTACCGTTTCACGTGATTAAATATCTAAAAGCACTCTTAATCATCACGATATCCTTCCTATCACAAAATATAACCTTGAATCTATAAATCCAAATTCAAGGTAGAGTTAAGAGTTAAGTCTTGAGAGTTCATTCTAACATTTCGAGAAAGTCCCTTTAAGTCTTTTTGAGAAGTCTTTTCAATTTCTGATAACTTGTTTCAAGACTCAAGAATGTGAGATAAGAGTAAGGAGAATGTATTCATGAGTCTATTTTATCATCACGAGATCATTCATATCATGAACCATAAATCTTGAATTTATAATTCACATTCAAGGCAGATATTTAAGAGTAGAGTTCAAGAAAACTTTTGAGTTCAACTGTGAATCCTTTGAGATCAACTATCAATTTGAACTAAGTTTTGAAGAAGTAC
Organism: Solanum chiquidenum; assembly: GCA_029582725.1. NCBI lineage: Eukaryota > Viridiplantae > Streptophyta > Magnoliopsida > Solanales > Solanaceae > Solanum > Solanum chiquidenum. The sequence continues at coordinate 19,397 of JAJOOS010000621.1, read as the reverse complement.
TATGAGTGTAACACCTCGAAAACCAAACCTAGAAAAATTTTGCAGAAAACTACCTGAACTAGTGAACCACAGTAGGGTTCATGGACCGTGATAGGGTCCACGATCCGTTGACCTGCCCGTGGTGGTGAGTTGGACTTAATCAGGCCCAGACGTCAGACCACAGGACCCTTCATGGATCCTGATCTTGACGATGGACCGTGGTGGAATCTGTAGTGGCTTAGACTGTAGGCCCCTAGACCTAGCCCTCAGACCCCCCACCCCTAAGTGAGGACCACGAGGACCTTCACGGTCTGTGGTCCTCCACACGGGTCGTGGTAGGGGCTCATGGACCAGACCGCCAAACCACCAGCTATTGGCCAACAACCACGATCGGTCCCATGGTCCGTGGTCCCTTTCACGGTCTGTGAAAGTGGCCGTGGTTAGCCTCGTCAGATTTGTAAGTGGGATTATTTTAGTCTTTCCCCTATTCGTTAGGCACCTGAACTACGTTGTTTAACCCCTAAACTACGTGGTTTTGGTCAGTTTTAGCCTAGAAACATAACTAGAACTTACCTAAGTCGGATCATTCTTCAAAACTTAGAGAAATTATAGCGTAAGAGGAGAAAGAGGTCAAGAACCCTAGTTCAAGAACACAGCAAGGTTCTATCAGTTCCAGCCCCGAAATTGAAAGATTTCTTTGTGGAATTCGTCACCAGGTATGTGGGATTTCACTAGTGGGTTCCTTTCACCCATTAGGTCCCTAGATTTAAGTCAGAATCTTAATTCCTTTAATGTTATATAGACCTATGGTTTCTTGAATGTTAGAATTGTTGGGTTTTTAACTGTTTAGAATGATCCAAATCATATTATCATGTTGAAGTATTGGTTTACCCAGATTTATTCAGTACCCAGAACCCTAGCTATGTAGTTCTTTAGTTCATGATTTACACATGCTAGGTCAGTTAATTCAGTCACATATGAACATGCCTCAATTTTTGAATGCATTATTATTAGCATATTAATGTTGCATTCTCAGTTTGCATGTTTGTTTTGACCTATACAATATTACATCATTTCAATCATAAATTGTTAACTACTTAATCATATGGGAAGCTTAATACCGAGTGGACTAGGGTCAGTCACCCTCAAGTCCCAGAACTACTTATCCTGTAGGTTGGAAGTCCCCTTTGTGAGCATCATTTTAGTGATCACACCATCATGCCTTTATACCTGTTGTAGGGTATATTGTGTCCTCTCGATGGGGCGTATACATCGGACTCCGCATTTAGCTCATGTGGTTTTATGTCGGTTATTAGTAGCTCACTTACAGTTCAGTCAGATTCTATTGCATTGAGCATGTTATCAGTATAGTTCAGTATTCAGTCTCAGCATGTTATAAACTAGGTCATTATATTTAGTTTAGTCATGTATAGTACTTTCAATATCCTTTTCATATTCAGATTATACTATTGCCTTATTGCTTGTTCAGTTATGTTATTATTCAGTTTTATTCTATCATGCATGGTCAGTACCTTTCAAGTACTGATGCATACTCTGCGCTACATCTTCTCATGATGTATGTTAAGGTCCTCAACAGTCTGATCACTCATAGATCAGTTGCCGATCTGTTCAGCAGCATTAGTGGTGAGTCCTCATTCTTCGAGGACTAGTGACATGATTGTTTTCTTGCTTTTAGTTTTAGTTTCATTTTTACTTGATCTAGTTGGGTATGTCCCAACATTTCTAGTTAGTTTAGAGGCTTATTTCAGACATAGTTAATTTCAGCTTAGTGTTAGAGTTTGACTTTTCTCTTGTATTCAAACTTTGAGTTTCTTATATTTAGATTTAGTATATGGGTATTCCCCGTCTTTTTAGATTTTTACATGATTTAGCTTCTGCACAGTATTTATGTACTTCAATTTGTCTTTAGTATGCTTATGATTATGCCAGCAGGGTTAGCATGGGGTCACTCGTGATCCTATGTCTCGTGTTGTGTCTAGGGGGTAGCCTCGGGCGTGACAAACTTGGTATCAGAGCACTTGGTTTAAGATTCCTAGGATGTGTAAAAAGCCGTACTAAGTAGAGTCCTTTTCATGGGTGTGATGTGCACCACATCTAATGAGAAGGAGGCTGCAAAGTGTTTTAGGAGAACTTCATTTTTCTTGTTACTCGTATCGTGCGTAAGGTGTGATCTAATTCCTCATTCTAACTCAACATTTTTTACTTTCAGATTATGCCTCCTCGTAGAGCTATCCTAATGAATGCTAATGCATGCAATGCTAACGCAGCTCCTCCAGTCCCACATTAGGATGTTTTGAATGCTGAATTTCAGAACACTATTCAGTTGTTGGCTTAGAGTGTGACCAACCACTTTTGAAAAAGTCCTGAAAGAGCCTTTGCATAGTTTATGAATTCTTCTTAGTAGGGACCTAAACACATGAATTTCTTTTCTCAGAGTCATACCACGCCTTATGATGAAAGGGGGAGAAAGTATGAATCACCTATCGATCTGTGATCAAAGAAAACTATACATAAAGAATGGGATACAGATTGACAAGCACAAAAGGGTAGGCTTGGCTATTAATCTACGATCATTAGCAAATGCTAATGTTGGGTCAGCTACAACTAGAGTTCGTGATTTTGTTAGGATGAATCTGCCTGAGTTCTTAGGATCGCAAACTAGTGAGGATCCCCAAAACTTCATTGATGAGGTCAAAAAACTCTTTGGAGTGATGTAGGTAACTTGGAATGATCGGTTTGAGTTGGCATCTTACAAGCTTAAAGATGTAGCTCATATCTGGTATACTCAGTGGAAAGAAAATAGAGGTACAAATGCCGCTCATATCACTTGGGAATGCTTCAGTGAGACCTTTCTGGACAGGTTCTTCCGAAGAGAGTTGAGGGAGGCAAAGGCTCATGAGTTTATGAATTTGAGGTAGAGTTCTATGACAGTCCAAGAGTATGGACTCAAGTTCACCCAACTCTCCAAGTATGCTCCTCACATGGTTACTGATTCCAGGGCTCAAATGAACAAGTTCATGTATGCGGTATCCGATCTTGTGAAAACAGAGTGTAGGAATGCCATGTTACTTGAAAATATAAACATATCTAGGATCATGACTCGTGCTCAGCAGGTTGTGGGTGATAAGCTTAGGGAACAAGCCAAGGAGAATAACAAGGCTAGGACCGGCAACTACGACTATTCTCAACAGAAATTTGGTGGTAGTAATCGCTCGCAGTTTCAACATAAAACTTCAACTTCAGCACCTTTATCAGCTAGTGTTCCATCCTCCAAGTTTTGAAATGATCAAAAGGGTAGGGCATAAAGCTCTAAGACTCAATATAGTATTTAAGGCACCAAAACCTACCCAACTTGTCCATGGTGTGGTAGGAACCATCTGGGAGAGTGTCTTGCAGGAAGGGAAGGATGTTTTGGGTGTGGTCAATCTGGTCACAGGTTGAAAGATTGTCCTTCTAAGCAGGGTCAAGGAGGTAACAATGGTAGATCTCAGTCCACAACTTCAACAACACTAGTAGGTTGCCCGACTCAGTAGGGTAACTCATCTGGCACGGGTGGCGGTTAGCGCCAAAAAAGGTTGTATGCTCTCCAGGCTCTCCAAGATCAGGAAGATTCTCCTGATGTAGTCACTAGTACATTATGAGTCTTTGATTTAAATATTTTTGCTTTGTTAGATCCAGGGGCAACTCTTTCCTTTGTAAATCCTTATATAGCAGTCAAATTCGATGTTAGTCCAGAAACTCTCTCAGAACTCTTCTCAGTCTCTACTCTAGTCGGTGACCCAGTTATAGCTAGACGGGTATACAAAAATTGCCCTATCACAGTCTTTAAGAAAGTCCCCTCAACAGATCTTATAGAGTTAGAAATGGTAGACTTCTATGTCATTCTATGCATGGATTAGTTACATTCTTGTTATGCCTCAGTCAATTCTAGAACTAGGAATGTTCGTTTCCAATTTCAAGACGAACCAATCTTAGAATGTAAGTGTAGTAGCTTAGCACCTATAGGTCGATTCATTTCTTACCTTAAGGCCAGAAAGTGATCTCTAAGGGTTGTCTTTATCATCTAGTTCGGGTTAAGGACTCAAGCTCCGAGACCCCAACTCTTGAGTCAGTTCCTGTAGTTAACAAGTTCCCAAAAGTGTTCCCAGAAGATCTTCCTGGAGTTCCTCCCGAAAGGGAAATCAACTTTTAAATTTATCTCCTTCCAGATACCCAGCCTATCTCTATTCCTCCTTACATAATGGGTCCAACTGAGCATATTAAAATGAAAGAGCAGTTGAAAACCTTCTAGATTAGGGCTTCATCAGACCTAGTATTTTTCCATAAGGTTCGCTAGTGTTGTTCGTGAAGAAGAAAGATGGTTCTCTCAGAATGTGCATTGATTATAGGCAGTTGAACAAGGTCACAATCAAGAATAAGCATCCCAACCCCATGATTGATGACTTGTTTGACCAACTTCAGGGTGCTAGTCATTTCTCAAAGATAGACCTCAGATCAGGTTATCATCAACGCAAAGTCTGAGATAGTGACATTCCAAAGACAACCTTCAGAACTCGGTATGGTCATTATGAATTTGTAGTTATGTCATTTGGACTAGCCAATGCTCATGCAACTGTCATGGACTTGATGAACAGAGTGTTCAAGCAGTATTTGGACTTGTTTTTTATCATCTTTATTGATGATATCCTTATTTACTCTAGGAATGAGGAACAACATGCGAACCATTTGAGGGTTGTCCTGCAAACTCTCAAAGATCACCAATTATTCGCTAAGTTTAGAAATGTGACTTTTGGTTGCAATTCGTTGCTTTTCTTGGTCATATAGTGTCTAGCGAAGGGATCCGGGTCGATTCACAAAATATAGAAGCAGTGAACAATGGCCCAGACCTACCTCTCTTACAGATATATAAGAAGTTTCTTGGGTCTAGTGAGTTTTTATAAAAGGTTCATGGAAGGGTTTTCATTGATAGCCTATCCATTGACTAACTTGACTCAGAAAAAGGTTAAGCTCCAGTGGTCAGACGATTGTGAGAAACGGTTCACAGAATTGAAAACTAGGTTGACTACTGCTATTGTTTTGACTCTACCAGAGGGTTCAAACGGTTATGTTATCTATTGTGACGCATCCAGAATCAGCCTAGGTTTTGTGTTGATGCAGTGAGGTAAGGTTATAGCTTATGCTTCTAGACAGATTAAGGTGCATGAGAAGAACTATCTAACTCATGAACTCGAGCTTGCAGCAATAGTGTTTGCACTTAAGATTTAGAGACATTACTGATGTTCAGAATTTCTATTCACGTAATCAATGACACAACTTCCAGTACGAGTGTCTATGATCGTGTGATAGTATAGTAACCCAACCAAGGGTTGGGGTCAGGTCCCAAGGAAGAGGTTTTGAGAATTAATAGAATAATAAAATTTAGTTCCAACTAGTCGTAGCTAAAGACATTAACGATTAAAAAAATTGTAAATTAAAGGGGGACACAAAAGTGTCAAATAACAATGGGGGTTTTGTCACTAGTAAGTAAAAACTACAAAAATAACTAAGAAATCAGGTATGAGGAAGAGTTCTTGGGGTGTGACCGCAATACAAGTTGAGATAAATGGTTGGGTACGTTCTTTCGATTGGAAATTTGCAAGATAATAGTGACTAGGCTAAGCTTTAAGTGGAAATAAGTTCCCTCTCAGGAAACTTACCCCGTTTCTAATGCGTTCCTCTCGGACTCCTATTTGCCACATAAAGACCAGCCTACGCCTTACCCCACCCACTCTCTCGAGCTGGGTGTTAGGATATGGGAGTAGGGCTCACCCTCTCGGGCTGAACCTCATGTCGACCCACTCCTTAGGCCATCAGTCTAGTGGTTTTGGTTTCGCGACCTCCCTCTCGGGGAAGCCGAAAACACATATGTGGCTTTGTATTTGAAACTACAAACCCATTAACTTAAAACACAACCACTAGGTGAAACCACCATTAAAATACATCTAACCTATCATAAAGCAAGACCCAACAATAATATTAACACATATTTACTAAATCACACCCCAAGAATGGGGGTTTTTAGCCACAACTGAAGAGCTAGAAATTTATACCTTCAATGATGTTGAAATCAGATTGGTATAGAGAAATAAGTCTTGATTTGAGCAAGGAAATAAGAATCCAAGAGACCCACTTCCAAATTGAAATAGGTGAAACCCTGTTCTTCTTCAAGTCTTCAAACCCTTACAAACTTGAGAGCAAAAATAAAATAGTACTAAATCCAAAACTGATAATAAAAATATGATACAAAAATCTGATACTAAGCTATAACTCTCAATGAGTATTTATAGTTTTAAAAAATTTGTGCTGCGGTGGATCACTCGACGATATTTGTTGGAATCGCTGATCAATTCGGCTATTCGCCCTTTGGTGTAGTTCATCGCCGTTTTGCACCATCATTCGGCATCGTCGTACTCTGGGTCATTGGGTGACATAGTACTGCTTAGCGAACCTTCTCGGCGATGCGCCAACTGCTCCCTTTTTCCGCCGACTTGATCTTTCCTTCAGGGCTCAGCACACTGGAACAAAAGGTGACGTGGGACCCTTCGGTGATTTTCCAAGTCAACTCGGCAATCCTCATGCCTTAATTTTCTTGTTCTTTTCAGCCTTTTCGTTCCTTTTTGTGAACTAGTGTCCATGCTTTCCTTCAAACTTCAAATACCTGAAACTTAAGGGTTTTCATCAGATATTGAGATAAAATAAGCATTTGAGGACACAATTTCTATTAAAACATATCCCTAAAAGAGTCCAATTTGTGGACTCATCAATTACTTGTATGGTGTTCACGTAGATGTGTTCACTGACCATAAGATCCTTCAGTATATGTTCACCCAGAAAGAGTTGAATATTTGCCAGAGGAGATGGCTTGAGTTCCTCAAGGATTATGATATGAGTGTGCATTACAATCCTGGTAAGGCCAACGTAGGAGAAGATGCTCTCAGTAGACTATCTATGGGTAGTGTAGCACATGTAGAGGAAAAAATAAAGGATCTAGCAAAGGATGTTGACAGACTTGCTAGCTTAGGAGTTCGTCTTATAAGCATATGAGATGGTAGTGTAACAATTCAGAATGGGGCAGAATCTTCTTTGGTAGTGGAGGTGAAGGAAAAGCAAGACAGTGATCGAATATTGCTTCAACTAAAGGATGCAATCCATCAGCATAGAGTTGAGGTTTTCTCCTAAGGGGGGGATGGCGTGCTTCTATCAGGGTCGATTATGTGTTCCTAAGGTAGGTGAGCTGAGACAACAGATTCTTGCAGAAGCCCATAACTCCATATATTCTATTTATCCAGGAGCCACTATGATGTATCGTGATCTGTGGGAAGTCTATTTGTTGAATGGTATGAAAAGAGATTTAACAGATTTTGTGGCTTAGTGCCCTAATTGCTAGCAAGTCAAGGTAGAACATCAGAAACCAATAGGTATGACTCAAGAGATCGACATTCCTACTTGGAAGTGGGAAGTGATCAATATGGACTTTATTACAGTTTTACCTCGTAATCGCAAACAACATGACTCTATTTGGGTGATAGTTGATAGAGTCACTAAGTCTGCGTGCTTTTTACATTAATGAGCTAGTCAGGTTGCATGGGGTACCTTTGTCTATCATCTCAGGTAGAGGTCCTTAGTTTACCTCTCATTTCTAGAATCATTTTAAAAAGGTCTTGGTACTCAGGTTAACCTTCGCACAACATTTCATCCATAGCCGGATGGTCAGGCAGAGCGTACCATTCAGACCTTAGAGGACATTTTGAGAGCTTGTGTGATCAATTTAAAGGGTAGTTGGGATGATCACCTTCCTCTTATAGAGTTCACCTACAATAATAGTTACCATTCCAGCTATCAGATGGCCCATTATGAGGCATTGTATGGGCGTAGTTGTAGATCTCCAGTTGGTTGGTTTGAAGTAGGTGAAGCAACCTTAATAGGGCCAGATTCAGTTCATGATGCTATAAAGAAAGTGAAACTCATTAGAAATAGACTCAAGACATCACAGAGTCACCAAAAGTCCTATGCAGACGTAAGGAGAAGGGAACTAAAGTTCCAAGTTGATGATTGGGTTTTCCTGAAAGTGTCACCTATGAAAGGAGTGATGAGATTTGGTAAGAGAGGGAAACTCAGTCCTTGAAATGTAATACCTTACAAGATCTTCAAAAGGGTTGGTAAAATGGCTTATGAGTTAGAATTGCCAACATAACTAGCAGTAGTGCATCTGGTTTTTCACATTTCGTTATTGAAGAAGTTTGTGGGTGATCCAATATCTATTGTACCTTTAGAAAGTGTGGCTGTGAAGGATGGTCTCACTTATGAAGATGTACAAGTTGAAATCCTTGATCATGAGGTTCGAAGGTTGAGAAACAAAGAACTCCCATCAGTTAAGGTTTTGCGGAGGAGTTAGTCTGTGGAAGGAGCTACTTTGGAAGCAGAAGAAGACATGAAGGCCAAGTATCCTCACCTCTTTCCTTCTGATTCCATTCCAGCTTGAAGTAATAGTTCCTCTTCAGTTTTTCAGTCATTCATGCGCAGTCTCAGTTTTAGTATTATGTTCTTTCAGTTTGTACTTGCATTTTCAGCTTATTTGCATGTTCTGGGAACTTTGTTCAATCATAAATTAGTTTCTAGTACTTAGTGGTATGGTTTGCAAATTTTCCCCTCCATTTCAGCTATATTAGCCTTCATTCAAGGATGAATGTTTCAAAGGGCGAGATATTGTAACACCTCAAAACCAGAACTAGAAAAAAATTGTAGAAAACTACCTGAACTATTGAACCACGGCAGGGTTCATGGACCTTGATAGGGTCCACGGTCCGTTGACCTGCCCGTGGTGGTGAGTTGGACTTCACCAGGCCCATTCGTCAGACCACGGGACCCTTCATGGGTCGTGGTCTTGACGATGGATCATAGTGTCTTAGTCAGTAGTCCCCAAGACCTAGACCTTATACCCGCCATTCCTAAGTGAGGACCACGAGGACCTTCACGGTCCGTAGTCCTGATAATGGATCGTGGGGGCGTCCGTGAAGGCCTCCCATACCTGAGCCTCCAGACCTCAGCCCAACTAAGGAACACGGGGACCTTCATGGTCCATGGTCCTCCAAACGGTCCATGGTAGGGGATCATGAACCAGACCCTAGAACAACCAGCTACTGGCCAAGCACCATTACCGGTCCCACGGTCCGTGGTCCTTTTCACGGTCCCTGAAAATGGTTGTGGTCAGCCCTGTCATATTTTTAAGTGGGGTTATTTTGGACTTTCCCCTTTTTGTTGGGAACCTAAACTACATCGTTTAACCCCTAAACTACATGGTTTTTTTCAGTTTTGGCATAGAAGCATAACTAGAACTTACCTATGTTAGATCATTTTTCAAAACATAGAGAAATTAGAGCGTAAAAGGAGAAAGAGGTCAAGAGCCCTAATTCAAGAACGCAATAAGGTTCCATCAGTTCCAGCCCCGAAATAGAAAGATTTATCCATGTAATTCGTCAACAGGTATGTGGTATTACACTAGTGGGTTCCTTTCACCCATTAGGTCCCTAGATTTCAGTCAGAATCTTGATTCCCTTATAGACTTGGGGTTTCTTGAATGTTAGAATTGTTGGGTTTTTAACTGATTAGAATGATCCAAATCATATTATCATGTTGTAGTATTGTTTTGCCCAGATTCTTTAAAAAACTCAGAACCCTAGCTATGTAGTTCTTTAGTTCATGAATTACCTCGCCTAGTCTTTCTTCTCCAAGGGATATACTCTGTAAATTATGGCGAGCTAAAGACCTACTCGGGGGATCACCGAGTGATCTTGGGGATCACCGAGTGATCTTGGATCTTGGGGATCACCGAGTGATCTTGGGGATCACCGAGTGATCTTGGGGATCACCGAGTGATCTTGGGGATCACCTGAATTGCCTTTCTTCAACTTCTTCAACTTTATTTCTCCTTTTTTCCTAGTAATGTCCTTGCCTTGCTCCTTAGTATTCATTGTTGCAAGTCAACACTGTAACATTAGTTTAGAGCATTAGCTAGGCATTGAGGACAATAAAATTATGAAAACAAAGCCCTAAATGAGTTGAAGTCTCAGACTCATCAACTGGCCCAACTTAAACTTTTGTTTGTCCTCAAGTAAAACTCAAGATCAATTAGTTCAACAAGGATGTCTACAAACAATGCTACTCAAGACTCAATAATATGCACACAATAGGTTCAAAATTCTCATGCTAAGTTTCAAATTGTGGACTTTAAGTTTCAAATTGTGGCGAACCATCATCAAATAAACTCAAGTTCACAATGCTTGCTACAAATGCAACTTCAATCTCAACAAAAGCATTTAAATGCCCTCACACCAGGAATGATTCCATTCTCACACGACATTCATCACACTTCATAATCTCTGAATCAAATACAACTCTTACACTTACAAAGATGAACACATGCATGACTCTACCATAGCCTTTCCCTTATTTTCCAATCGACATTATTTTCAGCTCACTTAAGATCACAAAGGTTTTTCAAAGCTTGTAACGTGGTTGAGTGCAAATGTATGATCATTTTGGTTTAGTGACTTTTACCTTCATGAAGTATGGCCTGCAGATCACTCTGATGCTCACAATTCACCCTATTATTTATTTAAAGCGAAATGGTCTTATAGACTCTTCTACTTGTATGCGTTTGTATTTTGAACCCTTTTACTTAACTATTTGTCAATTGAACCCTTACACTCAAAGACACTCAGCATTTTAAACCCTTTTGACTTTGTGTGAACTTCAAACGCCCCATAAAAATGACATGTCATCATCCACAACAGATTTTATATGACACGTCATTTATTATTTATTTTTTAAAATAAATTATTTTTTTCTTCTTTTCACTCCATCCTCATCTTTCATATCACTTGTAAAACCCTTTTCTCCATGGATGCTAATGAAGAATATCACCATTAAAACATTTCAATATATTCTAATAATTATACATAATTTTACAAAATATATTTCATCTAATTTCATAAAGACATTCAACAATTATTTTTCATCTTTGTCACTTTACTCTAGAAAATAGAAAAGAAAGACAAATCAAGAAAAACATCAAATATAAAGATGGAGCACTAAAGATATCATTAGACATACATCTTCCGCGAATTTGGATATTGCGCCAATTTTCTCAATTTTCCTTTGCTCATTTTGTTGTCATTTTTTGCACGATCTCATTTCTATTTTGGGGGAAGAAAAAATGAAAAAATAAAAAAGAGAAAAAGAACTAAAAATTAGTGGGCGAAGGGAGAACAAATGGAACAGGGGATTGGGTGGGGAACAATAGGAAGGTGATGAACTGATGGTTGAAAAAGGGAAAAAAATGGGGAGGGGTTTGGGAAAGAAGAAAGAGTGACATTATTAATTTTTATTTATTTTTGTTCTTTTTATTGTATTTTCTATTTTATTTTAATTATTTTAGTCTAAATTTTTATTTTCCACGCACCTTTTTTGCATGAAATCACATGCTTATGCCAAATCAGTAATTAAGTTGCCACATTAGCTTGGTCAATGGTCAGATGAGTTTAAGTTGTTGAATTTTATTGAGTTAAAGGGTTCAGTTGACAAAGAAGTAAGTAGAAAGGTTCAAAATACAAACTCATACAAGTATAAGGGTCCATCAAATCATTTCTCCTTTATTTAAGCATAACTCATAGGATACCCCATTTCTTTTGCTTCTTTCACATACTTTATTTCGCACACTCTTCTTTTTTTTGGAGGGGTTCCATCGTTTTCATCATGATTTTTTCAAAACGGGGGATTTTTCCCATTCCTTCATTTACCTTATTTTTTACCACACCCCCAACATAGGCTTTTGACCTAAGTTGGCTATTCAAACGAACCAATATTTCATGAAGGTTATAGGTGATGGGACAAACAGGTCAGAGTTGTTCACATTTCTTTCAAAGAAAATGATAGGATCAAAACGTGCGAAGCAAGGTTCACACTTCTCACAGGGTGGTCAAAAATAGGTGTACTATCAATTTAGGTTCACTCTTCCCAAACTTTGCCTAAGATCATTTCAATTGCTTGCTTCAATCAATCAGTTGGACTAACAAGGCAAGTTCTAGGTATCATCAAGCACAATGTTCAAGAAAACTTCAGCACACATGGCATTCGACACAATTATCTAACAAGACTCGACAATCTTAAGCTAGCGTGTAATGATCATCACAAGAGATCGACTCAATCAATCGTCTAGTCACAATTAGATGCTAGGACTTCACATATGAACTATGTAACTCGACTTGCCTCATCGTAGCCACACATTAATATCATTAAATTGATAGCACTATTCAGGTCATCGGTATTGACCACAATCGACACTCAAAAATGCAAGAGAACAGTAATAAGAGGTGGTATTTGGAACAAGTTACTACCCTACCAAAAAAACATCCAACATTATCCTCACTGTAAAAAAAAAAAGAACACACTATAGAGACAGATGTACAATAGCACTGAATGAAAAGAACAGGGTCAGAAGGATTCTTCACTATATGACCAATCGACAAACTTTTGTGGAGAGCGTTGAACCATTCGGCGCACCGCCTAACTGGATGCAGCTCACCCAAATATATAGAACACTGGCTCTCAAGTTGAGACCAATAGGCGAGTGAAATCGGGATCGTTGAGTCGTGTAAGCGCACCACCAATTATACTGAATTCATCCCCGAATTTTCCATAACACCATCCCTTCAAGAGTGGTCAAAGTGCGGAGGAAGTCAGGTTCACAGAATCTCATCGACGCATCTTCAAGTAGCCTGGCTGCTTCACAAAATATTCCAAAATTATAGTCCTCCCTTCATGCGAAGAAGGAGAGTAAAATCGCGACCTTTATTCCACTCGGCGGCTCGCCGAAATGGTCATGCCTTCGAATAACCACCCGTACCTGCATATTCCAAAACAAACTTAAAGCTTGGGTTGCCTCCCAAGAAGTGCCTTATTTAACGTCATGGCACGACATGGAAATGCTTTCAAGCATCTTCCATATAAAACACTTTAATTACAGAAATCTCATGATATTCTCCAAAATGGATTTTTAGACGTTGACGATTCATCTTGAAAGATGGACCATAATTACCTTCAATTTCAATTTCTCCATTTGTGAACACTCGATTTACCTTGACTATACCAAACCACTTTGATTTAAGTATACCGGTAAAAAGTCTCAAATGAGAATTGTAGACCAGTACAAAATCACCGACTCGCAATTCGTGCTGAAGGATTTTAGCATCATGCAACTTATTTATTTTCTCCTTATACAGGGCTGAACTTTCATATGATCTCAATCAAAATTCCTCCAACTCATGCAGTTGATTCACTCGTCCTTTTGCAGCATTCTCCCAATTCAAATTTAGTGTTTTCAATGCCCATAGAGCCTTATGATCAAGCTCAATTAGAAGATGACATGACTTTCCAAACACTAACTGGTATGGTGACATACCCGTCAATGTTTTGAACGCCGTACGATATGCCCACAGAGCATCATCCAATTTTTGGGACCAATTCGTCAAATTTGCATTCACCTTTTTTTCCAAAATATCTTTAATCTCTCGGTTTGAAACTTCCACTTGGCTGCTTGTTTGTGGATGGTATGGCATTGAAACTTTATTCTTAACCCCGTATTTTCTCAACAATGAAGCAAATATCATGTTGCTAAAATGAGATCCTTCATCACTGATGATACCACGCGGGGTGTCGAATCGTGTGAAAATATATCGCTTTAAGAATTGCACCACACTCTTTCCCTCATTGTTGGGTAATGCTTCAGCCTCCACCCATTTGGAAACGTAATCAACCGCCACCAAAATATACTTGTTGCCAAAAGAGCTCACAAACAGACCCATGAAATCTATACGCTAAACATAAAATAACTCTACTTCGAAGATAGGGTTGAGAGGTAATTCATGCTTTCTTGATACTTCTCCTTACTTTTGGCAAGGAATACAATGTTTCATAAAGTCATGCGTGTCTCGGTATAGAGATGGACAATAATAACCACTTTGAAGCACTTTTGTTGTTGTTTGCACTCCGCTATGATGTCCACCAACAAGTGAAACATGACATGCATTGAGAACTTCATGGACTTCCTTTTCCGGTACACATCGTCGAATTATATGATCTGTACATTCCCTGAATAGATACGATTCATCCCAAAAATATTTCTTTACATCGAACAAGAACCGCTTTCATTGATAAAAATTTAGACCCTTGCGAATTATTCCCCACACTTCATGGTTTGCAAGATCAGCATACGAAGGTGTGTTGATGTGGGTTACCTTCATCACTGTTTCGTCTGGAAATTCAGACACAATGTCTCTTTCTTTCGGATCAAATGTGTTGATTTCTAATCGCGACAAATGATCTGCCACTTGATTTTGACACCCCTTTCGATCTTTCCCTTTAAAATCAAGATCTTGCAACAACAAGACCCACCTAATCAACCTTGGCTTTGCATCCTTCTTCACCATTAAATACCACAACCCTGCATGATCAGTTGGAATTATCACTCTAGTGCCCAGCAAGTATGCCCTGAACTTTTCAAATACATAAGCAACAACAAGTAACTCTTGTTCCGTAACAGTGTAGTTACGTTGAGCTCCATGTAGTGACTTGCTAGCGTAATAGATTGGATGAAAGCTTTTGTTGTGCTTTTTTGCCCTAACACAACTCCTAAAGCCGTTCTAGTTGCATCTCATATCACCTCCAATGGTTTGGACCAATCCGGACTGATGATCATTGGGGTAGAGATTAGCTTTTATTTCAAGCACTTAAATCTTTCGAGAAAGCATCATCATAAACAAACTTCTTTCTCCAATAGCTTGCACAATGGGTGTGTAATTTTTGAGAAGTTTTTGATGAATCTTCGATAGAACCCTGCATGACCCAAGAAACTCCAAATACCCTTAACATAGATAGGTGGTGGCAACTTTTCGATTACCTCGATCTTTGCTTTGTCGACCTCCAATCCCTTCTGTGACACGTAGTGGCCTAGGACTATGCCTTCCTTAACCATGAAATGACATTTTTCCCAATTTAAGACTAGGTTGGTTTCTACGCACCTTTGAAGGGCCTTCTCAAGATGTGCCAACCATGTTTCAAATGAATCACCCATGACTGAGAAATCATCCATGAAGACTTTCATTGAGTCTTTTACCATGTCAGCAAAAATAGAAAGCATGCACTGTTGGAATGTCACTGAAGCATTGCACAATCAAAATGACATCCTCTTGAAGGAGAAAGTCCTATAGGGAAATGTGAAAGTAGTTTTCTCTTGGTCTTCTGGTGCAATAGAGATTTGGTTGTATCTGGAGTAGCCATCAAAGAAACAGAACAATCCACGCCCCGCAAGTCTATCGAGCATTTTATCCATAAATGGCATTGGAAAATGATCTTTCTTGGTCCTAGAATTTAGCTTCCGGTAGTCCATGCATACTCTCCAACCAGTGACCAGCCTCATAGGTAGAAGTTCTCCTTTCTCATTTGGGACCACCGTGATACCTCCTTTCTTGGGCACACATTGTACGAGACTTACCTATTTGCTATCCGCATTAGGGTAAACTACGTCTGCGTTTAGCCATTCAATGATCTCTTTCTTCACCAATTCTTGCATAGGTGGTTTTAATCTTCTTTGATGCTCAACACTTGGCTTGCATTCACTATCCAATTTGATTTTGTGAGTGCAAATACCAGGACGAATATCGACATTATCAGTAATTGTCCATCCTATTACCTTGATATAATGTCTCAACACTTCAAGAAGCAATTTTACTTGCCTCTCAAGCAAGTATGATGCAATGATAATGGGCAAGGTGTTATTTTCACACAAGAATGAATACCGAAGATGAACCGGAAGTACTTTCAACTCAAGCTTTGGAGGCTCCTCCGTTTATGGTTTTCTGAGAGGACTTTCTCAAATTTTTAGATCAATATCAAGCTTAAATGGGTGTCTTGAGTACACACCTAATCCTGATAGATCCGGCAATATTTCATCATACCCTTGAACTTTGGTTTCATCATAATTCGAAAGGACGGCTGCAAGAGGTTCACCCACATGCATTATTGCCCTAACACTAGCCCCCTCTTCATAAATCACATTAATCATTGACACTACATGGATGTCACTAGCTTCATTAATTTTCACACATTGACGGTAACCTCCTCTTCATTTACCCGAAACTTTAACTTCCCACTTTCAACATCTATTAGAGCTCTTCCGGTTGCCAAAAATGGTCGACCTAAAATGATATGTACTTTCGCATCAATCTCACAATCAAAAATAACAAAATCAGCCGGAAAGATAAACAGATCAACCTTCACCAATATATCACAGAGTATCCCAATGGGGTACTTGATAGACCGGTCCATCATAGGAAGCCACATTATTGTGGATTACGGTCCACTAAAGAAAGGTTTATAGAAATTATCTTAAACACGGATATAAATTTCTTGAACTTTTTATCTTCATTTCTATTTTTGAGACGTTTAGGGAATGGGGGATTTATTTTGGGAAGAGGTTGAGCTAACTTTGGAAATGATGTAGCCCCTTCTTTAGATTTTTGTAACTCTTCGATAGTTCTTTGCTTTGGAATCACTTCCCCCTCTTTAAGCATATCATTTCCCGGAGATTGAATGGACCTCTCTTCCTCAGTGGTATCTTTCTCTTCTTCACAACTGTTTGTCCCATCATTAACCTTCACATTTCTGATTGCTATCTTTCCACTTCGAGTAAAAACTACCAAATCTTTGTCATTATCAGCCCTCGAACTTGGTGCATACTCATCTTCACTTCTTTCAAATAGCTTGGGTTGTAATTGTGCTGAAAGTTGGCTCATTTGACATTCAAGTTGCTTGATTGCATCCGCGTGATAATTTACCTTATTATTCAATGATGAGAAATCACCTTTCATTTCTTTAAGCATGTCATCAGATCCGTCAACCATATGTAAGATATGCGACAGCAATTCATCCTCTCGTAGGTTTCCTGAACTACCCTTAGATCTTGGGCTATCACTTGATTACGTGTGGTATTCTTCATGACTATCTTCTCTTTTCAAAAGGTCATTTTGTTCAGTCCAATCGTGATTGTATCATCTCCTCTCTTCTTGATTATTTAAGTTCAGTCTAAACACTCTTTTTATATCTTTGTGTTCATCAAGGCATTCTAGCACTTGTTTTCTCAACAACTCCAATTGGGACATCAACTTGCTAATCTCATTATCCCGCGCTTTCTCCTTTTCAAGTTGCTCCTTTGTCATCCTAAAATTTAAGGGAAACACTTTGTCCTCTTGAGTATATCACGCCCAATTTATATTTGTCATTTCCTAAGGAAGGGACGAGGCTATCTCAAATGGTTGCAACATTATCCCTCCTCAGGCCAGCTTTTAGCTACTCCTTTGTTCACTGAGTTTAAACTCCGGTAAAAATATTGAAGTATCACATTACCCAAAATCCCATGAGTAGGACACTGTAGTAGAAACTTTTGAAATGTCAGCTAAGTTTTATGAATCGATTCCCCATCTACTCGCTTGAAGTTCTAGATGTTATCATGAAATTTCACCATTTTTTAGGGTGGAAAGAATCTTATGTTGAATGCATCGGTAAGATCTTCCCAAGACGCAATAGAGTACCTTGGTAGACCTGCTAACCACTTGGTTGATTCTCGCATCAAGGAGAAAGGGAACAATCAGAGCTGAATTCATTCTTGTGAAATATTCTTGAGTGAGAATGGACTACATATATCCACAAAGTTTCGAATATGGTCATAGGGGTTCTCATGATCCAACCCTCCAAATAAACCCTTGTCTTGCAATAGTTGCAGCATCATGGTTGTCACATGGATTGCATCATAACCCAAATTGGAGGTAGGCTAATAGTACCTAGGCTCCCCAATTTAGCTTCATTGGCATTGTTGAAGTCGCCAATATTATCTTGGTGACCAAGTTGGTTCACGGTGCTTCCATTTGCACTCATCTTACAACCTGATCACAAACAGCTCACAACACATGGTAAATCGATTCAACTACAACACAAAAAGATCACAATTTAAACTTCAATTATAGAATTTTCAACACCACTCCTCGGCAGCAGCGCCATTTTGTGTTAGACACTAAACTACACCTCATCCAATACTAGGTGTAGGCGATCGTAATCTAGTATAAAACTCAATACAGAGTTGGGTTCGAACCCATATGGAGCGGTACAAGTTCGAATTCAGTTACAAAGTTATAAACGTGGTCTAATTGTTTTAGGGATAAAAATTATTGAAAACATTTAAATAAATCGCAAGGATGACATGAATGTAAGATGGGGGGGATCAATTTGTCAATTAACAACTATAGCAATTAGAACAATAGGACAGTAATCAAGTAAATAAAAGGTACTTGGGGATGTAATTGATTAATTTTTAATTTCACTAAATGGGTGATTAGTAATTACTAAAGTTTGCTGGATCTTCCTAGGTATGCTAGACTTTAGATGCAATAATTTTCTCTTAAACAACTATTACGAGTTAAGTGAGTTATCTCGAACCTCGACAAGCTTAACACTGTAAACATCCCAATATCTCAATTTATCTACTCTCTCAAGCTAGATAGGTAGAATTGCATTTAGAATTCACTCTCTCGGGTTGAAACCACAACAACCCAATCACTACAAAAGTTAATTTATAACCTTAACTTTACACCTCTTTCTCAAGCAAGCATAAAATACTAAATTAGAATTGTAACCTTCACTACAGTTCATAAATTGAACTACATCTATAGATCAAACCCACTTCAAAACAACATTAATATCAATAATCACTAACGCCCATAAGATAATTAAGATAATTAATCACATAATGACACCCCCAAGAAAGAGGTTTTAGCCACACGTTATAAACAGTAAGAAATCAATACCGATTCAATTCTCAATAGCTGGGTATCAATCCCCAAAATCCTTACAAAGGTTCAATGTAGCTTCGATTCCAAAACCCAATTCAAAAATTACTCGAAAAATCTTCAAAACTAAGCCAACACAATGTTTTTGCTCGAACTATGAATTTTAAACAATGATCGGATGTCCTGATCTTTTCTTAAATATCAATTTATACTTTCTCAAAATTTGGCCTTTGAGGTCGTTCGGCGGTATAAGTTGGGTGTCACCGAATGAGTCGGCGACACGCCAAGTACTTCTTAACATCGCCTTTTGTTCTTGTATTTGTAACGACCCGGAAAATGATAGAGTGAAACTAGAGCCTCACATGTGAGTTTGGAGTCGAGAACTAATGAAATGATTATATTTGAATTTGACCCAAAAAGTTCTTAAAAATGTGCTACGGAAACACCTATAATTGTAATTTC
>JAJOOS010000620.1:0-37956 GCA_029582725.1 Solanum chiquidenum | reverse complement strand
TCAGGGATAATTGTTGAAACAGGTTCTCATGATAAGCTGATGCAGATTAGTGAAGGAGAAGGTGGAGTTTACTTTAACATGGTAAAGCTACAACAATCCACATCTAGAAATACCACAGACAGTCCATATCACTCTAAGGAGGCAACAAGTTACCTAAGGAGGAAGTATGACAATACTCCAAAATTTCCATTCTTTGCTAGATCAAGTTGGCAAAATAGCCCTGGCAACACTCCTTTTAGCCCAGCAATAAACACAAGTTATGCTCCATCAATCCAAACATACTCTTTCTGCAATAGTGATTATGAGTACACAGAGATGAGTAATTCCACTCATCAAAGACCTTCAACCTGGCGTTTGTTCCACATGAATGCGCCAGAGTGGAATAGAGCCTGGCTGGGATGTCTAGAAACTGCTATTTTTGGTGCATTGCAACCGGCTTTTGCCTTTTGCTTGGGATCTGATGTCTCGACGTATTTGATAAATGATAGCTCAAAACTTAAGTCAGAGGCCAAACTTTACAGCTTAATGTTTCTAATCATCGGTATCATCAGCTTCTTTGCAAATCTAATACAACATTACAATTTTGCTGTGATGGGAGAGCAATTAATAAAGAGATTGCGGGAAAAAATGCTCACTAGTTTGCTTACCTTTGAGGTTGGATGGTATTATCGAGATGAGAATACCAGTGCAGCTATTTGTTTAAGGCTTTCAACAGATGCTAACATGGTACGATCCCTTGTTGGAGATCGAATGTCTTTACTTGTTCAGGTTCTTGTTAGTACTTCCATAGATTTTGGGCTCAAATTGATCATCTCGGACTGCAATTGTACTAATTTTTGTACAACCTTTCACTATTACAAACTTTTACTCAAGGAGTGTTGTGATGAAAAGAATGTCAGAAACATCCCAAAAGGCGCAAAATGAAGGAAACCAGCTAGCAAGTGAAGCAGTGATCAATCACAAAAGTATCACAGCATTCTCTTCCCAGAATAAAATGTTAGCCCTTTATGCAGAAACATAAAAAGGCCCCAATAAGGAAAATGTTAAACAGTTATGGTTATCAAGCATTGTCTTATTTTTCTCTCTTTTCTTGACCACAGCCTCCGTTTCATTGACATTTTGGTATGGTGGGAGACTGATGAAAAAAAATTTAGCAAGTGCAAAACACCTATTTCAAGTTTTTTTCATTTTGTTGAGCACTGGTAAAGACATAGCATATGCTGGGAGTATGAGTTCTGATTTGGCTAGAGGTGGCAGTGCAATATCATCAGTGTTCAAAATCTTAGATATGAAAAGTGAGATTCCACCTGAGGATCCCCAAGGGATTCAGGTGAAGAATCCCATAAAAGGCAAGATAGAGCTTAAGCATGTGTACTTTTCTTATCCATCAAGGCCTGAACAAGTGATATTCCATGACATGAGCCTCAAAGTTGATGCTGGAAAGACGGTAGCACTTGTTGGCTCTAGTGGCTCAGGAAAATCCACCATTATTGGATTGATCGAAAGATTCTACGATCCAACAAAAGGATTAGTATTGATAGATGACAGAGATATCAAAATCTACAATCTGAGAAGCTTGAGATCACAAATTGCTCTAGTCAGTCAAGAACCTACTCTCTTTGCTGATACAATTCGCCAAAATATTGTTTATGGCAAAGAGGAAGCTACAGATTCAGAAATCAAGAAAGCCGCAATTCTTGCTAATGCTCATGAGTTTATAAGGTATCAAGCTACAAAACTGATCAACTCTCCTTATTTGTTTCTGCTTGAGTAAATATTTCTAATAATTCAATAATTCTTCTTCTAACTTGTAGATTATGTTTACATATTAGAAGTATGGTCAAATACTTGAAGAGAAATAATTAATATGACCTTTAGTGGAACATTGCTTGTGAATGAATGCTTCAAATGGAGATAACTAGAAGGAAAAAAAGTTTACTTTATTACTGGACTAATAAGAATATAGAATACACTATCAATATAGTGCTAACAGGTTAGTTACCATTTTTACAAGGCTTCAAATTAGTGCTTATCATAGAGATTTACTTGTAATTACCCCTACATGACCTGATTGTGTAAAATATTTTACACAGTCAATAGGTAGTACACGATGAATAGACAAGTTGCTTTGTTAATAAGCTTGCAATCTTACAATGCAGTTCCATGAAAGATGGATATGAAACTTATTGTGGAGAAAGAGGAGTTCAACTTTCAGGAGTACAAAAGCAAAGGATAGCCCTTGCTCGAGCAATAGTAAGGAATCCAGCGATACTTCTCTTGGATGAGGCGACTAGTGCACTTGACAGTGTCTCTGAGAATTTAGTGCAGGAAGCCTTGGAGAAGATCATGGTTGGTAGGACATGTGTAGTTGTAGCTCATCGTTTATCAACAATACGTAAGGCAGGCACCATAGTTGTGATAAATAATGGAAAGGTCGTAGAGCAAGGATCTCATCTGTAGTTACTTGACCTCGGGCATAATGGAGCTTATTTCTCCTTGATGAAGTTGCAACTTGGGAACACTCCTTAGCTTTACTTTAGAAACTATGGAAGAAGCTAACCATATAATGTTTCAAATTTTCCTTTCTGTTTATTTTGTTCTCTAGAGTACTTTTTTTTTTTTTATAAATACATGTATAGAAGAGGAATCCCCAATGAAAGGTAAATTAGTTTGCCGGAAAAATCGTGTGGGCTCAAACTAAGTTGGATTTATAAAAATAGGATTAAAGGCAAATGAATTAGGTTCGATCAAGTTTCCTTTGTTTTCTGTCTTGGAATACAGAAATAAAGGAAGTAAATAATATCTATTTAGCAAAGAATAAGAAAGTTAAATATTAAAAGGCCAGAACTAGAATAGAAAGCAATTATATTCACTCTCGATTAGTGTTACAAAATGTATATAGACATCATTTTAGCAGTATACATAGGCATATTTTTAGCTAGTAGATCTGTAGGAATCCCTCATAATTAGCTAACAGATTTGTAGGAATCCTTCTTTATTTTCTTTCCTAAATTAATACCTAGTATATTGTATTTTTTATCTTGCTTATCTATTTGAATAAGACATCAACTTCTATTTGATTACAATCAGAAATTGTGCACTATAGTAAGAGAAATAATGAGATGCCCTACTTCTCCCATGCAAGGGTTTACTTATAGGGCAAAGTGTCACGCCCCGATCCTAAACCTCGGACATGACCGACACTCGATGTCATTGTTGGCCTGAAGTACCCATAACATGGCATTGGAAATGAGCGTACATCTAGACGTGAGAAGAAGTATAGTTTAAAATCATTCGGAGAGTCAAGTCTTGTAAAAGAAAATAGTTAACATAAAACATAAGTCATAGAATTGAAACCACTAATAAGGGACATGAATGTCCAAACTGAAACATAACCATCTGTCTTTCTCTGAAGCCGCTAAACATAGCTGAGAAGTGTCTACTTGAACAAGACCCCGTGCATACCTTAAAAGCATAAACATCAAGTACTAGAAATGTGTCGACTAAGCCCTAGGAAACAGAAAAGGGCTCACAAATGCATAAGATGTGGAACCTAGCGAGCGGCCTGATCACGTATATGCAGAGTCTGCATCAATAAAAAGATGCAACTCTTCCAACAAATGGGACATAAGTACATATGGAATAATACATTATGTAATATGACGGAATGATACATAACATACATGTCAGATCAATAGAAGCAACTAACATAGTCATAATTATAAAATGTGAATGTTAAGAGATGAGGTCATTCAGACTACCTTAAGGATTTTTCTTTCATCATATTTTAGTTTAGCCAAAAACTTGTTGCTCCCCAATATACATGCAAGTGTACGCTCAAGTAATATAGTTTCTTTTAGAAATGAGTTTTCGTTCCCAAGGGACTTGTGATCAACTTATATTTAGTACTTAATTCCACAATTAAATAAAAGTAATCGTTTAAAAGAGTTGGGTGATTGTTAACTACTACTACGAATTATTTAATAACTAAAAGTAATTAGTGTGAACGACTTCAAATTGATGTTTCAAGCAAGTAAAAGACAATTTCAGGGCTGCAACATGCATTAGATTTCATGTATCATATAACATGCAATGAACTAATTTCGATTATCAAGTTACTGATTTACAGGGTTAATTGTATGAGTCGGGTCTCTCGACATCTAGTCGCTTACTCCAGTTAGTTGTCTAACTACAACATTGAGCGGGAATAGCAGGCCTAAATGACGAGCAATTATATTTCATCCTATTTTGTAACCAAACAAGTTGTTCGTCCGGGCGTCACAATGGATGATCGAGCTTTCCATATTTTTGGTCTATCTACCATCTCCTCTCTCGATTTTAAGAATAGACAATAGATTTATTTCGATGGTGATCAAGCATGAAATATTAAAGCAAGAATATAAAAGTAACTTATAATGATAACCAATAATTAGTTAAAAAAGCCTTCAATATTCAACATTCAATCCGTAGCTACAGCCCCAGAACTAGGGCGTTTAGCCACTCATAATATTCGAAAACCACAAAATATAATTGTTCATGCGATTTCTGGAAATAAGAAGAGTTAGAAAATCAAAACCTATTACAAAAGTTGAATCTTGCTCTTGCACACCAAATTAATGTCGAACTTTCAACAAAATAGCCCTAGGGGTCTATTTATAGAAGTTGGAAAACTAGAGTAAAATTCTACTTCAACTAGGAATCCTATTTTAATCTATTTTTGCTGGAAAAGTTGGAACAGGCCTGGGGCTTCACGCCTCCCATCGCGCCAGGCCACTGCCTCTGTAGTTTGCACAGTGGCGCGCCGGGCAAGTTGCTCTGTAGTGCTGGCTTTGGCGCTCCGCGCCAGCCAGTGCGCCTGGGTTTGGCTTTTGTAGTTTAGCCCTTGGCGCTCCGCGCCTATCAGTGCTCTAGGCATTGGTACTTATAGCCTTAGTCTATTTTTGCACGTCCTTGCTTCTCATTTTCCAAATCGACTCCAATTTTCTTGAAAGTTCCTGAAACATCTAATCATGTATGTTAGTGCACAATCATCACAAGTTACACAAAATAAAGCTAATAGACTCAAGATTATTCTTCAATTTAATCTCATAATGGGAAAATATCGACGACTTTGGCATATAAATATGCCTAAGATCACCACCCCACACTTAAACCTTTGTTTGTTCTCAAACAATCTTTAGACTATCAACTCTTTTTCATAACCCTTGGGCTTATCAACCCACCTTAAAATCAACCAAACACATTTAATCATGATTTTGTAGTTCACATTGGATGCAACATTTCAACAATTTCACTATATCATTATGATACACCAAGTTACAACACACATGCTCAAAGAATGACTCATTTAGTATTTTTTTCGGGCTAATGCAAACTCATACAAACACACCAATTAGACAATCCAAAAATATGCCATGAATGCCCTCACTCATTTGTGTTTAGTATAGCCTTTCACTCAAACAATCATATCATAAACAAGGCCTATTTTTCAAACATTATACTCACTCTCACAAATGGAGTTCTTACTTCTCTTAACATGCCATAAGCTTGCCCTTAGTGTATTTTCACTTTCACATCATATTTCTCAAGGAATAAAGAGGACTTTTATTTGGTTGGAATGTCGGCTTAGGGTAAGGAAGGGAATATTTGGGATATCTTTAGTGACTACACCTCCCAAAAGCACGTATATTTGTTCCACCGGTTACACATCTTTCACTAGCTTTTGTTTTTCCTCTAAGTACATACTTCATGAATGTTATCCCTCTTCAAGTTCAAGCTCTGCCCCGTAGCTCCTTATTATTACCATTTTTCCTTCTTCTTTTTATATATATGCCTTTACACTAGCCACCCTCAATTGAGGTGCACAATATCCTTGGTAGGAACAGGGTCAATGTTTGAGCATACGTCTGAACTAGCCACCCTCAATTGAGCTGAGGTTCACATTGTCCATTACGGACCAGGGAAAAAACAGAACTTTTCTACACTTTTATTTTCCACACATCACAGCATTTTCACCCTTTTCCCATTTCTACCAACATTTTCAACCTTTATTCTCAATATAGTGCATTAAGGATTACATTGGGATCAAATACTTTGATATCAATGGAAAGGGTTTCAGCTTATTCATGTGGCTTAACAAACAAACAAGGCTAAAGGCTCATTGGGGATTTACTAGGGGTAATTTCATTGGTAAGCATACAATAGAGTCAAGAATTGGCTTTTTCAAAGAAATGCCTCAATCATTTTCCCTATGTTATACAAACTACTCATTCAACACACAGGGCAAGTTCTAGATATCAATTAAAGCAAGAACCAAACAATCACTCACCACACATGGCATCACGACACTCATAAAGACACATCATACTAGCATGCTCATACAACTTGCATTACGATATTACTACTCAATTAAGCCCACTTATTTTTATTCAGAGTCAAAACAACGAACACATGCTTGTTTCAAGGTTTCCATTTTTTTGCATTTTCCAATGGTGTCTACCCATGACGTCTGGCTAATTTTTTCGTACATAGTTTCAAAATACCAAGGTTGGTTTCTCAATTCTACTCCTCTATATGACTAATTTTCCCTTAAGACGGTCGTCATCCATCCATCATCGGGAAATGTCATTCCTATGATGACTCTACGACTCAATAAAAGCAATAAACTAGTCTTAGTCGGTTCAAAGGGACTATCCTCAGTAAAAGTACCGAAAACAAAAGCTGAGGAACCCAAAATAAAAAATAAAACAAGACTCGATAAAGCATTAAAATATTATAAACAAAAGAGAGTTATCTCCCACCCCACACTTAAAAATTAGCACTGTCCTCAGTGTGCACAATTAAAAGCAAACTAAAGAGTTAGAGATACTCCCTCGGGCCTCTAGGCCTCGTTGTCGTCATCATGACCTCCATAAAACACCATCAATGCGTTAGTATCCTCATCAACAACATCATCTTCCTCATCATCATCCATCTCCTCGTCCACAGTGGCCTCATCATCAACAAGAGGCTCCTGAAATGCCAGACAAATCCTGCAAAGATAAGTTGCGCTCTCTGTCAACGGGTAGTGATCTGCCAAGGTTTCTATCTCATTATCCATGACCGGGAGGCCCCCAATACTCAGCTGCAACTCTGTGATGCCGAACATATAAGCCATCACACTATCATCTCGTGCCTGCCGCTCTTGAGTTGATAAGACAGGTCCATGGGACGTGTCGAGCGCCTTGGTCCGAGTGACATATACCATATTACAAATCAAGTACGGGGCCTAATACATCCAAACTTACACTTCAAATAGGAAGTGCAACCGGTCGTTGTCAATTTATAGAACTCAACTAGAGTTGAGGTCGATCCCACAGAGAATTTCTTTACAGATAAAGTTTCACTGTCGCGTTTACTCAATTGTCGTTACCATTTCCTAAACAAATAATACGGAAAGTAAATTGGGTTTTATTTAATGTATTATACTACCAACAGTTGCAGTCAAAACTTAGATAAACATTTCACAAACTATCTCGTTGTAAGTTGATTCAGTTAATTTAAAGAAACCAGGTTTTGTGGTCACTATGACGTCGATTATAATGCTCTCCCGTAAATTGAATGTCAGGTCAATCAATGTTTACAGAACCTTTGCAAGTTGAATTTATCTAATGCTTCTCAGCCTAATCAGACAATATTCACTCTAATTCTCTCGAACTTAAAGTGTTATCGATATTTGACTTTGCTTGATTTGACATGGTGTTAAAGATCTTTTCTCTCGAACGCCAGCTTTAACTCCAATTCATTGACTTAGTTCAGCTTTTTCCTAACTGATGCTTTTCTCTCGAACAAACACCAGATACAGGCATGTCTAAAGCGTGCACTCAATAGACTAAAATGATAATGAAAGTTTTAAACTACAGATTGTAAACAAAGATTGCCTTTTACTCGTTTTACGGAATCGCAACTAAAATGTCGTCATAGATCTCACACACCTAGTTTTAGTAATTAGCCACTCATATACGTAAAGAATCAGTACTGGATAATGAAAACATGTTAAGAAATACTTACGAAAATAATTGATAAATCAACAATCACTTGATAATTTGATAATCAAAATCCAAACATCAAACTCATAAGATTAATCTGAATCCAAAATATAAAGTTCAAAAATAATGTTGTGTTCTTGGTCGTGAAACATCCAATACAATAATAATCCAGAAAACGACCTAAAGTAGTTCAAAATAGAATGTTAAAAGTGAGTCCTAATCGAACTAGGATTGAATAGTCAGGCATTTTTACGGATACTCCCACGACCCGTCAAGGGCTTCACGGTCCGTGAAGCCTTCCGTGGTCTTCCCTTGGACTTCCCAAAGTTTGGGTCTTCAATGATACCCACTGGAATAAGGACTACGAACTGCACCACGGTTCGTAGCGAGGAGCACAGCCCGTGATGGTGTCCGTGGTCTTCACTTAGGATCCCAATATTCTTCCAACTCTTCTTTGTTTTCACACTGGTTCAACTCCACGGTAGGTACCACGGTCTGTGGTAAGAGTTACGGCCCGTGGAACCTTCCGTGGTTGTCACTTGCTTATAACTCCTCTTCATCTTCTCAAGGCCTGCACTGCTTCACTTTCACGAGCTCAACCACGGATCGTGATGGAGTTCACGGTCCGTGGAGTTGACCGTAAACTTTACTTGAATCATCATCATTTTGCAGCTTCTTTTCCATTTTCTATACTAACCAGACTTTTGCCTGCACATTCAGCAAACCTATCAAATAGTACAAAATTTCACTTAATTCCAGTGTTAGTTCATAGTTCTTAAATGTCAAATGTGCCACGGTTTCACGGCACATCAACACCCTCAACTTAGAACCATTACTTGTCCTAAAGTGATGAACAAAACAACTACAATCAGTACTCACACCATTTACAGACTTATGGCCCTACACAGCAACAATTTCAAGCACAATTTGTATCCCAAACTTCTGAATCTAACATGTAAGGATCAATACATGACATCTCAATACTTTCAGTCAATCATGCTTATATCTGCGAATCATCAGCTCACACAATCTACTTCCAAATGCAACCACTGTGTCCTCTCACCAAAGAAGTCCCTCGCTCATAATGGTAGGGACTGAGTACTACGCTCACACTCTCAATGAATTTCTAACACTAACAACAAACTACCATAGGCTTGCCCTTACTTTCTACGCTTTATCTTTCAAACACCCAAAATAGGATCACTGTAGGACTTTGTCGGCTTGTAACATAGGCTCGGGGCTAGGGAATGGAGATTTGGTTTTGTGAGTGACTAATCCCTCGGTTTTCCAAAATGTCGTTTTCACATATTTTTTCTCTGAGTGATTCCCTCCTTTTCTTGTTTCAACCCGATTCAGTAGCTATTATTATTATTTTTTTATTATTTTATTTTTTTTCAATTTTGATATGCACTTAGCTCACTGGTTGAACCTTCTTTTTCCCTTCTTCTTTCTGTTCGGGTTGCAATCACCCTCAACTTAGGCTTTTGTCCTGAGTTGTGATACTGTACTTTCGGAGAACCAAGGATATGTTTTATGTTGGGTAAGAACAAAGACTGACTTAAGGCTCAAATTGGATTCAAGTGATAAGCTTTTCATTTGGTTCTTTTATTTTTGGCTTTTTACTAGTTTAACAAAAATGGCCTACTGATCCTTTCCTATCCGGTTATTCTCAGATTCAAGCAAGACTACTTAGGCAAGTTCTAGTTTCTACTCCTAGTGTTAGACTTTAATCAAAACTTACACACACACTACACATGATTGCATTTTGTTAGTTTCTTGGTTCACCAATCGATTTATCAGATTATCCATGTTCAACATATCAATATCTGAGAAGTCATCTAAAGATCCTAACAGTCAAACTCAAATGCATGTTCTCAATTTTCACAGATTAGCTATTGCACAGCTCAACACATAAAACAACCAAAACAATAATACACCGAAACAACCTCCATTTTTCTAATAGCTATAGCAGGTTGCTGACCACTCCCTCATCAACGAGAAAGGACTTTGCCCTCAAAGTCGATACAGAACAATCAAATACACAGGCTATGAGGAGAGGTCATACCTACGGCACTCTAGGCGCCAATCATCGGATCAGCATTGGCACCCTTATCAATGCACTCTCAGAACTCGGGACCTGATCAGTTTGGTCCTTATTTGTCGGAGCAGATGCGCCACTACCAGAAGCTCCAACTAAGGTTGTATCTCGCTGTTTTGTTCAAGGGATTCCATTTCCCGAGCTTCTCTCTTTGATGCTCTACGAGCTCTCTTTTCTTTCCTTCTTGCCTCTCTAGCTAGGTCAGTAGGGGTCTCCTCATCAAGTTCTCCAGCTTTCTATTTTCTCTTGCCGGATTTACTTGTGGGGAGTGCTCCCCAAAGATCATCGAGTGATTGAGTGGAGGGTGCCATACTTAACATTTGCATCAACGACTCTGGCATGACCGGGGTGGGCACCTGTACTGGCTTTTCAGCCAGCTTAGCAATTTGAGTGCGCATCTCGGCCAACTGGGTTCTGAATTCTTCAGTATTTGCCGAATCGGCGGCCTGGAAGCGATTCTGAACAAGGTTCTCCAAACCATCTTTTTTGTCATTTAAGACTGATAGCTCCGTCCTCATCTCATCTTTGAGCTTTTTTTTCGCAGCTAATACCTTTGTCTCTATCAGCTGGGGCATTCGAAGCACAATATGGTCTACCAATGTCTTGTTTTGGCGCTGATCTGCAACTAATTTCTCAAGAAAAAGCATAGGAAGAGTGACAAAGGTACCTGGAGTCTGAGAGGTTGAAGCTGGAGGCGATGGTGTCTCTGCGGACGGCTATGATGACTCTCCCTGTACTGGATCTCTATCTGCATGGGGGATGTCAAGTGGGACATGTGGAAAAACAACTAAAGTACCCACATCGGCATATTTCGCGCCAAAGAGATGGTTCGCGACATCCTTGATTTTGGAAACCTGGGTTAGTCGGAATATTTCACCCCATCTATCAACTAGGCTGTTTGGAGGAATGTTCGCTCCTCGACATAATTTCCCTATCATACAGGGAAAAGGAAGTGCAGCTCTCTCATTTAGCTCGCTGTCTCTCATCTCGATTGCTATTATTTGTCCCGCATTGACCGGGTAACCTACCATAAGACATGCGACCAACGAGGCCAGGGAAGGTGACAAAGTGTTATCATTAGTTGTCAGTCGCAATTGCGCTCGGACAACAGCCCACCAAACCTTGGCTGGAAAAGGCAGTGAAGCTTTAGTGATGAGTGTAGGAGTTGTGGTGACCCAAACTGCATTTTCCCCATCTATGGCAATTTGCTTCGCAATCCAGCGTAAAACCCTTTCTCGACAAGTCTAATCTTCCATTGTAGCATCACTGGTGACCTCATGATGCTTTCCCTCGAAAAGGCCAACTGAAATGGGTGCAGAGTATTCCGGGCCATACAACATTCTGTTAATCGACGCCTCAGAAATATTTATTGATTTGCCCCTAACTATGATTGAGTTGAGTGAACCCCAGGCAATAGCCATGTCTTTCTGTCCATGCTTCGTGGTCTCTGTATCCGCATCAAAGTTCATCAATGTAGCTGCATAAGAGGAATAAAATTCTCTGGTCAGGTGGCTAGAGTATTCGCCAGGTGCATTGTCCATCCAGTCGAATTGATGGAGCTGAAATATCTGATAGATGTCTGAGAATGCTTTGATATTAGCTACCACCACTGTAGTCCCATGAACAATTGTGTGATTCTTGAAGCCCCAAGTTTTGTTCACAATACCATTGTCGAAGAACGGTTTAGACTTGTTGACAGTCCACATGGAGCGATAACAAGCAATCAGTTGTGGTCTCAATGCAGGGTTAGGTTCTTGAGTGTTCATGTACATCACCATGGTATCATCATCGGTGATTTCCTCTTCATCCTCTCTATGAACTGCTTCCTTTCGTACTCCATTTTTAGCTTCTGCGGTAGCCACAGTTGGAGAAGTACTTGTGTCTCCCTTAGAATCGCTTTCAGATTCAGCACTGCCCCCCGAGTCATCCACAGATTGACTTCCAGCTTCAACATCAAATTTACTTTCCAAATTTTTCCCGTTATCAGAACTACTACCTCCCTCTTCAGCTTGAGGAGGAGAGTCCTGGAGAAAAGCTCTTCTAGCCAGTGATCTAGTAGCCCGAGGTGAGTGATCTTCAGGTGTGAAATTTATTTGTACCTCAGACCCACTCACTTCGGAGTCGTCATGACCCTCTGACTGCGAAGCGGTGATGGGGGCAG
Organism: Solanum chiquidenum; assembly: GCA_029582725.1. Classification (NCBI taxonomy): domain Eukaryota; kingdom Viridiplantae; phylum Streptophyta; class Magnoliopsida; order Solanales; family Solanaceae; genus Solanum; species Solanum chiquidenum. The sequence goes on along the minus strand of JAJOOS010000620.1, from coordinate 25,670 downwards.
GTTTTGTTAGCATTCTTCCTTCTGGGACCCATTGTACTTGGAGTTCAGAATTAAATTTCACGCATAAGGATGAATCAGTGAGTGTTATTCGAGGTTCGTGACAACTTAAGATTAGGGATTGGAATCGTTGATGATTTTAGGAATTATGGATGATGGGGACGGTTTTAGATCTCTTAGGAACCGTTATGGAAAAGAAGAGGCGGAAAACCCCCTACCTTTTGTGCTTTAGGAATTTTAGAAACCATTCTTTTAATTTTTATACCATCGTGGGTCAGGTCGGGTCGGGTGTTTGTAGGACTGGGTGGTGGACGACGGATTGTGGTAGTGCCCGTGAAGGTCACCACGGTCCGTGTAGTGCTCCGTTAAATTGACTTAGGGAGCAACATACTTACCTGTGATTCACAAGAGGCTAGACGGTCCGTACAAAACATGAAGGACCATGAAACCTTTCATAAACCTTTTTCTTGCAACTTCCAGTAGCTTCCTTAGGTTGATGCTAAAAATCGACGAATCGTGAGCGTGCCCGTGAAGGGCACCACGATCCGTGAGACTACTCGTGAAGGACAGTCTGCACCCAGTTCCTGCACTTTATAATCCATTCTCTCGTACACACATCAACACACAGTGACTCTAAAACAAAACAAAGATAAATAGGAAAATGGAAAGTACCTACTACAATTATATCTTGGGTTGCCTCCCAAGCAGCACACAATTTAACGTCGCGGTGCGACGCAGGTTACTTGATTACTCAGACTTCATCAAGTTTGCATTCCTTGACAATCTTTACATCATCAGGGACACCCAGATATGCCTTGATTCTCTGGCCATTAGCTTTGAACCTCTCACCTTTATCATTCTCTATCTCAATAGCACCAGATTGAAATACTTGTGTGACTTTAAAAGGTCCAGACCATTTAGACCTCAGTTTTCCTAGAAAAAGATGAAGTCTGGAGTTGAAGAGTAACACCAAATCACTAGGAGTGAAGTTTATTTTCTGAATATGCTTGTCATGATATAGCTTCATTCTCTCCTTATACAATGAAGACCTCTCATAGTCCCTCAAACAGAACTCATCCATCTCGTTGATCTGATCCAGCCTCAAATTTGCGGTTTTGTTCCAATTTAGGTTCAGCTTCTTCAACGCCCAGAGTGCTCTATGCTGAAGCTAAATGGGCAAATGACATGCCTTTCCAAACACCAGTTGGTATGGATACATACCAATAGGTGTCTTGAAAGCTGTCTGATATGCCCATAGAGCATCATCCAACTTGCTTGCCCAATCTGTCCTGTTGGCATTCACTGTTTTTGCCAAGATGCTTTGATTTCCCTGTTGGAGATCTCCACCTGACCATTGGTATGTGGGTGATAAGGTGTTGCCAGTTTGTGTTGTTTTACCCCATACTTGGTCAGAAGTGTACTAAAAACCTTATTGCAGAAGTGAGACCCACTGTCACTGATAATGGCTCTAGGTGTTCCAAACCTTGAGAAGATGTTCTTTTTCAGGAACTCAGCAACACTCTTTCCATCATTCTAGGGTAACGCAACATATTCAACCCATTTGGACACATAGTCCACTGCCACCGGTATATATTTCCTCCCATATGAACTCACAAAAGGGCCCATGAAGTCAATACCCCACACATCAAACAATTCCACCTCCAGAATAGGTGTCATGGGTAACTCATGGTGCCGAGAGATGGTTCCTTGTCGCTAACACACATCACAGCTCCTCACTATGTTCGTTGCATCTTGATGAATTGTGCGCCAATAGTACCCACACTGAAGTATCTTATAGGTTGTTCGAGCACCACCATGATGACCACCAACTGGAGATGAGTGACAGGCCTCCAAAATGTGCAACATTTCGACTTCCGAAACACATTGCCTAATTATGTTGTCAGCACACACCCTATACAGATAAGGCTCATCCCAAAAGTACTTGCCAACATCATGCAGGAACTTTTTCTTTTGTTCATATGTCAGCTCCTCAGGCATCAAATCACTAACCAGAAAATTATCATAGTCAACAAACCAAGGAATAAGATCAAGAGTAGCAGCTAATACCTGCTTATCCGGAAATGTATCATCAATCTCAAGCTCAATTTCTTCTCTCTTTGCATCATCCAACCTAGAAAGGTGATCAGCTACCTGGTTCTCACAACCTCTCCTGTCTTTCACTTTAAAATCGAACTCTTGGAGCAGCAGCACCCATCGGATCAACCTTGGCTTAGCATCTTTCTTTGCGATGAGATATCTCAAAGCAGCATGGTCTGTATGAACTATTACCTTAGTGTCCAACAGATACGCTCTAAACTTTTCAAAAGCATATACTACAGCCAGTAGTTCCTTCTCAGTGACTGTGTAGTTTCGTTGTGCCCCATTTAGCGACTTACTAGCATAGTAAATCGGATGGAACATCTTGTTGCATTTCTGTCCCAACACAACTCTTAACGCAGTCCCACTAGCATCACACATCACCTCAAATGGCTCCGCCCAATCTGGTCCAATAATCACTGGTGCTGAAATCAGCTTCTCTTTTAGGCACTCAAAAGCTTTAAGGCATGCTTCATCAAAGACAAATTTCACCTCTTTCTCCAAAAGCTTGCACATGGGGTGTGCAATTTTGGAGAAGTCCTTGATGAAACGCCTATAGAATCCGGCATGTCCTAGGAAGCTTCGCACACCCTTTACACAGATTGGTGGAGGTAACTTTTCAATCACCTCAATCTTAGCCTTGTCGACCTCAATTTCTTTCTGTGACACTTGTGTCCAAGGACTATGCCTTTTTTTACCATAAAGTGGCACTTCTCCCAGTTTAGCACTAAGTTGGCTTCCTCACATCTCTATAAAGCCCTACTAAGATTCAACAAACAGTCATCAAAAGTATCGCCTACTACAGAGAAGTCATCCATAAACACCTCTAAAGTGTCCTCAACCATGTCTGAAGAGATGGACATCATACACCTTTGGAATGTGGCTGGTGCATTACATAGTCCAAATGGCATGCGTTTAAACGCAAAGGTTCCATAAGGACATGTGAAGGTGGTATTTTCCTGATCTTCAAGAGAAATTGATATCTGCTTGTAGCTAGAGTATACATCTAAGAAACAGTACCATCATTTACCTACCAACCTGTCAAGCATCTTGTCCATGAAAGGCATGGGGAAATGATACCTCACAGTCCACTTGTTCAGCTTCATGTAGTCCATACACACTCACCATCCAATGACTGGTCTTTCCAGGACTAATTCATTCTTGGCATTTGCCACTACAGTCATTCCTCCCTTTTTAGGCACAGATTGCACTAGACTGACCCAGTGGCTGTCAGAGATAGGGTAGACCACCCCAGCATCTAACCATTTGATTATTTCTTTCTTAACCACCTCTTGCATAGGTGGGTTCAACCTCCGTTGGTGTTCAATACTCGGGTTGCAGTCTTCCTCAAGCTGAATCTTATGCGTGCAAATACCTGGAGGTATCCTAATTATATCAGCAATGGTCCAGCCAATGGCTCTTTTGTATCTTTTCAGCACCTTGATCACCTCTTGTACCTTCTCTCCATTCAAATCTGCAGCCAATATCAGAGGTAAAGTGTTATTAGTACCTAGGAATACATACCTGAGGTGAGTGGGTAACTGTTTCAGCTCTAACACCGGTGTCTCCTCAATGGATGGCTTCGCTGGGGGGCTTGGCCTGTTTTTCAAGTCCAAGTCCAATTTTCATGGAGCATATGAATGTGTTCCCATACCCTGTAAGGCATTCACAGTCTCTACATAGTCAAACTGGAAATCAGCATCAAAGTTCATCAGTACTGTTGCTAATGTTTCAACAGTCATTCTCTCTTCTATGGGTACCTTCATGTCTTCATCGATAACCACCTCTATTGTTGTTACTACATTGCTGCATTAACCTGCAAATGTTGAACTTTACCTTATCCTTGTTAAGTCTGAACTTCAGCTCACCTCTCTCAACATCTACCAAGGCTCTCCCTATTGCCAAAAATGGTCTTCCCAAAATAATGGGAACCTCAAAGTCCGCCTCGCAATCCAAGACCACGAAATCAGCCAGAAAAATAAAGGTGTCCACCTTCATAAGTACATCACATAGGTTTCCCACAGGTCGTTTAACTGACCTATCAGCCATCATCAACCTCATTGTTGTAGGTTTTGGTACTCCCAATCCTAACTTATTGTAAATGGCTAATGGCATCAAGTTGATGCTAGCTCCTAGATCACATTAAGCTTTTGCAAAGCTAATTGACCCAATGGTGCACGGGATCGTGAATGCACCTGGGTCTTCCTTCTTCTGCACCAAAGATCTGGTAGCAGTGGCGCTGCAATGATGAACATTGTTAGAAAAATCAAAACTTACAACTCTTTTCTTGGTAACCAGGTCTTTCATGAACTTGGCATATCCTGGCATCTGCTCCAGGGCTTCCACCAGTGGTATGTTTACTGAAAGTTGTTTCAGCATGGTGATAAACTTTGTAAACTTTCCATCTTCAGCTTTATTTTTTAGCCTTTGAGGGAAAGGAGGAGGTGGTCTGGGGATCTGCTGTTAAGGCATGTTTTCCTCGACCTCTTTCTCTCTTCCTTTCGGAGGTTGTGCTTTAGGCTGAGCATCGTCCAAGTCATCTACCTGTATAGTTTCATCCTCATCTCTGCTAGCTTGCTCCAAGACCTGTTCATACGTGGTACTTGTAGAAATAGGGTCAGAAAGAACTTTACCACTCCTGGTGGCGATGGTCATGCAACGTCCGTCCTTCTTGGGATTTTGAATGGTATCACTTGGTAGTGATCCATTCTTTATCTGATTCATTGAGGTTGAGAGTTACCACAACTGCTGCTTTATTTGTTTAATGGAGGTAGTGTGAGAGTCCACCAACTGACTCATGCTCGAGAAGTCACCTCTCATTTCTTTCACCCCTGCCTCGGTTGACTCAACCTTTTGAAGTACCTTATCCATCATGTCCTCAAGCTTAGATCCACTAGAACTACCACTCGCCTGGTCTCTATTACCTGGAGGTACATATACACTACTGCGATCATTCCTATACCCATCTCTGTTTTGCCAGTTTCCTTGATCCCTATTTGTTGGCCTTTCATATTGATCATCCCTAGCATAGCTCCGACCTGCATTTCCAGAATTGTAACCCTGATTTCCAGAGTTATAATTCCCGAAACATCCTTGGTTCCCCAAATAATTAGCTCCCTCATCAATGTCAAGATCCTAATCTTCATACCTGTTCTGTTGTCCCACAGCATTCACATTTTCATACTTGGCAACAATGTGCTTTGTGAGCAGGTCTATTTGAGTCCTCATATGTGCCATGTCTTGGTCCCTTTCTTCTTCTTTCTTCCTTTGTTCAGTTGAAAGCTCAAATGTATACCCAATCTCTCCGACCTCTGCATCTCTAGTGTACCATGCTCTGTTGTTCTTTGAGACCTCATCAAATAGTTGCATGCTCTCCGCAAATGACTTCCTCATAAATGAGCCTCCGTAAACTGCATCAACAACCGGTTTAGTAACATAATTGAGAGACCTATAAAAGGCATGTTTAAGATGTCTTTCAGTAAGATCATGGTTGGGGAATTTCTTCAGCTTTTGGCTGAACCTCCACCAAGTATCATGCATTCCTTCTCCTGGTAGCTGCTTGTGCGTAATAATCTCGTCCTTCATCTGCAACTCTTTTGATTCTGGGAAGAATCATTCCAGGAAAGCTTTCTTCAACTCATTCCAAGTTCTGATGGAGTCATCTGACATCTCATTCAACCAGTTAGTTGCCTCTCCAGTAAGAGACAATGGAAACAGCCTCAATCTCATTGTTGTTTGGTTGACCCCAGGAATTTCTTGTGACTTACATATAGCCACATAGTTCATCAAGTGTTGATTCGCATCATCACCAATTGCACCCCAAAACATAACTTTAAGGTTCAACAATTGAATCATAGTGCTGGTGATTGTGAACTTAACACTTGGAGGTAGTGCAGGTAACACTATCGCTCCAGTGGCTCCAGCTCCATCCAAATCTGCATCATCTTCACATACATCATGTGCCCTGGATGATGAGCTCTACCCCTTGGATCTATTGGTTGACGTTGGGGAGGGATTAATCCATCCACTCCTCTATTCTCATCTACCACCCTAGGTTGGTTGTTACCGCCATTCTGCTGAACACCTCTTGCTACGGCTTCAACTTCTAGTCCCAACCTTTGTCTTTGTGCCTTCAGTTCTTGTGCATTCACCATTTTTCGAAGAGTCTTTTCGAGTTCTGAATCGTAAAGGATCAATAGAACTCCTTTACTACTAATACTTGGCATACACAGTAGCACTCACCTGAAAGAGACACAAACTCATAACAAAACGTAAAATTAGGAAATATAACTACAAATCGAATAAAAGCTAGTAAAACACTTCTTAGTTAAATTTCCCCGACAGTGGCGCCAAAATTTGATACGTCCAAACTTACACTCCAAATAAGAAGTGCAACCGGTCGTTGTCAATTTATAGAACTCAACTAGAGTTGAGGTCGATCCCACAGAGAATATCTTTACAAATAAAGTTTCACTATCGCGTTTACTAAATTGTCGTTACCATTTCCTAAACAAATAATACGAAAAGTAAGTTGGGTTTTATTTAAATGTATTACACTACCAACATTTGCAGTCAAAACTTAGATAAATAGTTCACAGACTATCTCGTTGTAAGTTGATTCAGTTAATTTAAAGAAGCCAGGTTTTGTGGTCACTCTGACGTCAATTATAATGATTTCCCGTAAATTGAGTGTCAGGTCAATCAATGTTCACTCTAATTCTCTCGAACTTAAAGTGTTATCGATATTTGACTTCGCTTGATTTGACATGGTGTTAAAGATTTTTTCTCTCGAACTCCAGCTTTAACTCCAATTCATTGACTTAGTTCAAATTTTTCCTAACTGATGCTTTTCTCTCGAACAAACACCAGATACAGGCTTCTCTATGATAATGAAAGCTGTAAACTACAGATTGTAAACAAAGATTGCCTTTTACTCATTTTACGGAATCGCACCTAAAATGTCATCATAGATCTCACACACCCAGTTTTAGTAATTAGCCACTCATATTTACACGTAAAGAATCAGTACTGGATAATGAAAACATGTTAAGTAATACTTACGAAAATAATTGGTAAATCAACAATCACTTGATAATCTGATAACCAAAATCCAAAAGTCAAGCTGGTAAAATTAATCTGAATCCAAAATCTGAAGTTCAGAAATAATGATGTGTTCTTGTTCATGAAACGTCCGACACAATAGTAATCCAGAAAATGACCTAAAGTAGTTCAAAATAGAATGTTAAAAGTGAGTCATAATCGAACAAGGACTGAATAGTCGGGCATTTTCACGGATACTCCCACGACCCGTCAAGGGCTTCACGGTCCGTGAAGCCTTCCGTGGTTTTCCCTTGGACTTCTTAAAGTTTGGGTCTTCAATGATACCCACTGGAATAAGGACTACGAACTGCACCACGGTTTGTAGCGAGGACCACGACCCGTGATGGTGTCCATGGTCTTCACTTAGGATCCCAATATTCTTCCAACTCTTCCTTGTTTTCACACTGGTTCAACTCCATGGTAGGTACCACAGTCCATGGTAAGAGTTACGGCTCATGGAACCTTTCGTGGTTGTCACTTTATTATTACTCCTCTTCATCTTCTCAAGGCCTGCACTTCTTCACTTTCACGAGCTCAACCACGGATCGTGATGGATTTCACGTTCTGTGGAGTTGACCGTAAACTTTACTTGAATCATCATCATTTTGCAGCTTCTTTTCCATTTTCTATACTAACCAGACTTTTGCCTGCACATTCAACAAACCTATCAAATGGTACAAGTTTTCACTTAATTCCAGTGTTAGTTCATAGTTCTTAAGCGTCAAATGTGCCACGGTTTCACGGCACATCAGGGCCCTAGAAACATTCAGATCTAACTCCTCTTATTCTATACCTCTTGCCCTCAGAAAGTGGGTAATCAACCCCCCATAACAGAATCGCCACCTCATATTATTCATAAATTTCATTATATTCTGCCTTAAAATAGCCCCAACATTAATGGGCATACCCTTCATCAGCATATAGACTAACACCACCCTATCTCTCATTACATCTGAAAGGTGTTTTGCCGGTAAAAAACACTACACACAATCTTCAACCAAACTCTCGCGACTTGGTTAAAATTTGCATAGTGGAGAGTGGAATGCCTCCATGTGTCCTTACTCCGGTCCCACCTAGAAGTGGACTCTACCCCACACAACGTATTGCGGATATCTCTATAAGGGGGTTTTCCTTAAGCATGTTGTAGTACTCTGCATCACAATTAGGAGTGCCCAAAAATCAATTCAGCACTTTGGAAGTAAACTTCACATCCTTTCCCCGAATTGGAACGGCTTTATTAAACTGAGTTTCCGTGTTCCAATTAGCATAAAATTCCCCAACTAAAGTCAAATTGCAATCACTCTGATCCCCAAACATAAATCACAGCCCAAGAGCATTCACAATATTATAAACTACCGAAAATTGAGATTGCAGCCTTACCTCATATACGAACTCGTCCCCAAGGTATTTGGCCTCCTTTTGGCATTCAAACCATTCATGCCCATACCGCTCCACAACTTTCTTGCCAAATATTTGGAATGGTTCCTGGCTACTTAAAGACCCGGTCGCCTCTCCCTTCCGATTACGCTTCAAACCCACACTTCCTTCCACATTCCTATCTTTAGGGGTCATTAGAACTCACAAAAGGAAGAAAAAGATAAAAAGAAAAAATTGAAAAAAGAGGGGGTGGCAGGGGTGGTGGGGGAAGAAAATAGAAGAAAGAAATTTCTAGAGGGAGAATGGAGAAAAAGAGTTGGAAGGAGGAAAGAAGTGGGGAATAATAGGTATTTATGGAAGAAGAATGAAGATTAAGGGAGAAGAAAGGTTGGTTTGGGGATAAGAAAAGGTTTATGTGGGATTTTAATGGAGGGATTTGAAAGGAAGTGGAGAAGAAGAAGAAGAAGAAGAAGAAAAGTTTGAGAGAGGTGGGGTTTTGGTCGGTTGGGTTTTTAAGAATTGGGGGATGAATTGTGTTTAAGGGATTAAAAAGGGTGGGTTTTTTGTTTTTTAGTAAATGGATCGGGTGGAACCCGTAAAAAAATTTCATGGGCCTTGGTGCGGTACGCCGCCAGTGCGCCATAGACGCGCGTCTATAGTGGCACTCTTGGCGCGGCACGCCACTCAGTGCGCCAGGAGTAGTGCTCGATAGTTTATGCTTTTGCGCGGCGCGCCACTCAGTCCGCCCACTATAATTTTATTTTGTTTTCATTTTTCACTATTACAAACTAAGTTACAAATAATGAAAATCCTATCTATCCAAAAAAACTAATAAATAAAAATACTACCTAGCTTCTAAGAATATAAACTATGCTAAAACAAAAAAAAATCAAAATTTAAAACAAAACTACTTATCTACTACATATTGTTCACGGGTTGCATCCCATGTAGTGCTTGGTCTAACGTCGCGGCTTGACTCATCTTGGATCATTCGTCATTCAGCTCAAGCGCCTCCCGATCACGATCCAAATCTTCTCCAAAGTAGTGTTTCACTCTTTGCCCGTTTACCAAGAACGTAAGGCCAGTTTCACCTTTAAGTTCAACAGCCCCATACTGTGTCATCCTTACCACTTTGAATGGACCACTCCATTTAGACCTTAGTTGTCACGACCCGAGCCTACACCTCGAACGTGACGCGGCATACAGGAATCCGAAGAGCCTCATACAAGCCTCATAACATTCATAACATAAGACATACGAAATAGTGCAGAATTTAAATTTTTTCTTTAAATCCATACAATCAAAAATATCACTTAAAACAACAGAAGTCTACTTTCTCACATGGCCATCTAAAAACACCTTGAATCAAAAGTAGGGTCACGTCCCTTACAATAGAAAGTTTAAAAGTATCTAGTACAATGAAAGACATGAAACATCAATAAAGCACTTGTCCTCGGATCCATGAGGACATACCACAAGCTTTGGAAGAACTCAATCCAAGCCCTTTGAACTAGAAGGAAACAACTCACTTGCTGGAACCTACACTTTGTAGAAAAATAGAAGAAATATGGGTTAGCACACAAAAATGTACGAAGTATGATACCATGCAAAAACAATGCTTAAAAAGGAGATTTTGGTTGAAAACCATGCTATATGCCAATTTTGAGAAACATCATGAAGTTTAGTATAAAAGGCATAAGATACAATCACATTCAACATATAAGTCATTTCATCACATTAGAACCCTCACCTAAAGTAACCCTAAGCTATACTTGTGCAATGTAAGAATAGCATCCCATAATACTATTCCTACTAAGTACCACTTTGAGGCCACCTTAGATGAACTTACCATTCTTCATTGCTCATGTTTAATCAATACTCATGCATAAGGAACACATACATTTCATAAGTCATGACAAGTAAAGTAACTCATCATACAATCCAAGTAAAACATGCATCATTAAATTAAGCATTTAAGTCAACATTTTTCATTAGCTTCATTAAGAGCACATTCATTCATTAGACACTGAGACATTAGAGAATCACACCATAACCCTCTCAAAGCCTACTCATGCAAAGCATGGATGGCATCCCATACTACCACCCAAACTTCATAGAACTTCTCAAGCAACCATAGAACGTATCTCACATGATGGGAATAAGCATTAACCGACATAGACCATGTGATCTTGACATGGAATCTGGTGTCATAACCCCACACCGTAAAGAGGTGGTCTACTTGCCTAAGGTAGGACCGGTAACATTTTAGCTTAGGTAGATCCACTAGCTAATAACCTATGTGGGAACATAGTTATGGGATAATAAAGATGTTCATTGAAACCCAAGCCTAACGTGGGGAGAGCTTCCATCTTACCATATCCACTTGGTGCTTAGCCTCTATTCCCATAGAGTAGTTCATTCACATTTAACATTATTGTACTTGAGAGGAATACCATTGGTCTATCGACCCAAGGTATATTATTACACATGAAAGGAATGCCATAAGCCTATCGATTCATGGTACATTATTAAGATAGCTCATTTAATCATCATGAAAGGAACGCCATAAGCCTATTGATTCAAGATTCATCATTACATTAGTTCATTGACTCTTTAGGAAAGGAATGTCATAAGCCTATCAATTCAAGAGTCATCATTACATTAGTTCATTGACTCATTATGAAAGGAATGCCATAAGCCTATTGATTCAATAGCCTTAGAATACATTCATTAGTCATTTATGAAAGGAATGTCATTGGCCTATCGATTCATGTTCATTAAGTCAACATACATTAGTTACACAAGAAGAGGATGTCTATGCCTACCAATTCAAGGTACCTCATTCAACATCACTTTCATTCACACAAGAAGAGGACGCCCTAAGCCTACTAATTCAAGATGCAACATTACATTGAAGAAACCTTTCACATATATCATCATCATTCATAAGTGTATAATTGATAATAATCTTTCAATAATAACACAATTGCATTCTAGACATGATCACATTACTTTCATAAACATAGAAACCTTGTTTTTCAATAAAGCACATGTATAATTCTCATATTCATGTATAGGTTCTTTATTCATAGCCCTTTAAGAACCCTAGATCACAATTCATGATTCACATCTTGAATCATCATTCTATACATGGATATTCACATAATTCAATTAGATTAACTACTACATACATAATTTGATCACAATTCACCCATATCAATCATCACCCACACCTTGAGATCCAATTTGACAAAATAGGGGAATTCATGGATTCATAGGTAATTCATCATAAAAACAGTAGTAATTCATCAGAATGATCATAATATAAGACAATAAACACTTTGAAATCGTTTTGGAAGTGAATTCATGCTATAGATTGAAAACCCTAGGTTTTGGAGAATTTCAACTTTAAGAAATAGAGCTTTGAAGGGACTCTTTGGATGGAACTTAACCAAGGATGAAGACTACCATACCTTGATTGAATAAACTCCACTAAATTGAAGAGAAAATATGAAATATTGAGCTTCACTCCTTCTTCTCCAATGGTGGTTTCTAGAGAGAGAATTATTTGGAGAGGGTAGTTTCTATTTTTTTGAGTTTGGGAAATAATGAATTGAAAAAGAGTGTTTAATACTTTATAAAGCCTTAAATAAGTGAAATAAAACAATATAAACCATCCCCAACTCATAACCAATTAATTAGGAATTTACCACATTTCCCCTACCTTGGTCGAATCTAGGCAGTTTCTACAGGTGGGACTCACGACACCAACCCACGGACCATGAGTGGGGTGACACCCCGTACTGTACATCCGTGGTTTGGTTCAGAACCTCCCCATTTGGGGCCTTGACCTACGGAGGTGTTCCAAAGGGTGTGGATGGACCTACCGAGCGTAGGTCCCATCTGTAGCTCCTTGGATTTTGGCAGCCTTGGGGTTAGGCTTTAGGGTCCTCCTCAAGGACCCCTTGGTTGGTCCTAGGGGAGTCGTACCTTGACGTTTAACCCCTCAACCTAAACTCAGGAACTCAATAAACAACATCAGGCCCCATAACAAATTCAATCACACACTCGTTAGGCTCTAGTTTCACCTACTAGAATTTTTTGGGTCGTTACATTAGTGTTCTGGGAAATAACCTTAGCCTTGAGTTAAAAAGTAGTACCTTTTCTCCCGAAGTAAAAGTGTGACGGTCTATGTGCTTGTCATTCCACCTTTTCGTATTTTCTTTGTATAGCTTGGCATTCTCATACGCATGGAGCCTAAACTCCTCAAGTTCATGTAATTGATCGACTCTCTTCCTACTGGCCAAGTCGGGGTCAAGATTTGACTTCTTTCTCGCCCAATAAGCTTGGTGTTCTAATTAGGCCGGAAGATGACATGTTTTACCGAACACTATGTGATAGGGAGAAGTCCCTATGGGTGTCTTATATGCAGTCCTATATGCCCACAACGCATCATCCAACTTCTCAGACCAATCATTTCTTTGTCCACTCAATGTTTTCTGCAAGATTTGCTTCACCTCTCTATTCGATACTTCCACTTGCCCACTTGTTTGAGGATGGTAAGTTGTAAAAACCTTATGACAAATACCATACTTAGCAAGAAGATTTTTCACTAGATGGTTATTGAAATGCTTACCTACATCACTTATGATTGCCTTGGAGTTCCAAAACGAGTGAAAATGTTCTTCTTGATGAACGTAAGCACAAATCTTGAATCATTCGAGGGAAGAGCTACCGCCTCAACCCATTTACTCACATAATCAATAGCCACAAGGATATATTGGTTTCCATTGGATGGTGGGAAGGGACCCATGAAGTCAATACCCCACACATCAAAAATTTCCACCTCAAGAATGTTACTTAGCGGCATCTCATGTCTTCTCGACATCATACCCAACCTTTGGCATTTATCACATCCCTTCACAAAAGCAATAGAATCTTTAAATAAAGAGGGCCAAAAGAAACCAGATTGTAGTACCTTATGTGTCAAACGTTCTCCACCATGGTGGCCTCCATATGGGCTAGCATGACAATTTTCGAGCACTTTCTTTACCTCATACTCCGGAATGCATCTTATTACCACGCAATATACTCTTTGCTTGAATAATAATGGTTCATCCCAGGTATAGAACTTGGCATCATGAGTTAGATTTTTCTTTTGGTGGGTAGTTGCATCCGGAGGGTACTCTCCACTTACTATCAAATTCACTATGTCTGCATACTATGGCACTTGAGAGATATCTAGTGTCATCAACTATTCATCCGGAAACTCTTACCGGATTTGTTCCCCTTTATGTACATGGAAAAAATCTTCCAACCTAGACAAATGATCAGCTATTTGATTCTCAGTACCCTTTCTATCTTTGATCTCAAGGTCAAATTCTTGGAGAAGTAATATCCACCGAATCGGCCTTGGTTTAGCATCCTTCTAGTTGAATAAGTACTTAATAGTTGCATGGTCAGTAAAAACAATCACCTTGGTACCTACCAAATAAAATCTGAACTTGTCGAAGGCGAACATTAGAGCAAGCATCTCTTTCTGTCACTGTGTAATTAGCTTATGTTGAATCCTGGGTCTTTCTTGCATAATAGATCGAATGGAACACCTTATATTTTCTGTGTCCCAATACTGCACCCACTGCTATGTCGTTTGCATCACACATGAGTTCAAATGGTAATTCCCAATTAAAAGCAATTAAGATGGGAGTTTCAATCAAGTTCCTCTTCAACATCTCAAAAGATTTCAAACACATCTCATCAAATTCATATCTCACCTCCTTCTCCAAAAGACTGCACATAGGTCTAGAAATTTTGGAAAAATCCTTCATGAATCTCCGGTAAAAACCCGAATGTCCACGGAAACTTCGCACCCCTTTTACAGAGATAGGAGGGGGCAACTTTTCAATAACTTCCACCTTGGCTTTATCTACATCTTATCCCAATTTTGACACCTTATGACCCAATAGTATACCCTTTCGAACTAAGAAGTGGCACTTTTACCAGTTCAGTACTAAATTGGTGTCTTCACATTTAGCAAGTACTTTATCAAGATTCTGGAGACATACCTCAAAAGACTTCCCAAAGACGGAGAAATCATCCATGAACACCTATACAAAGTCCTCCACCATATCATGAAAAATGGCCATCATACACCTTTGAAAAGTCACCGGCGCATTGCAAAGTCCAAATGGAATGCGTTTGAAAGCATATGTACCATAAGGACATGTGAACGTGATCTTTTCCTGATCCTCTGGCGCAATCAAAATCTGATTATATCGAGAATACCCATCTAAGAAACAATTGTACTCTTGCCCTACTAGTCGGTCAAGCATCTGATCAATGAAGGGAATCGGGTAGTGTTTCGAGTGGCATCATTTAGCTTCCGGTAATCCATACAAATTCTCCATCCAGTGACTGTTCTAGTGGGAATCAACTCATTTTTCTTGTTCTTTACCACTGTCATACCTCCCTTCTTAGGAACACACAACACAGGACTAACCCACTTGCTATCAGAAATTGGATACACGATTCCCACATTTAACCATTTTATTACTTCCATTCTCACAACTTCTTTCATCAAATGATTCAGTCTACGTTGGTGTTCTGCACTCGGTTTGTGATCCTCTTCCAAATAGATTTTGTGCATACATAATGATGTTTGCGTAATCAAGACACAACTTCCAATTCGAGTGTCTACGCTCATACAATAGTAAAGTAACCCAACCAAGGGTTGGGGTCGAGTCCCAAGGGAATGGTTTTGAGAATTACTAGAAAACTAAAATTTAGTTCTAATTAGTCATAGCTATAGACATTATTGAATATAAGCATACTAAATCTAAAGAGGTTGACGCAAGCGTCAATTATCAATGGGGGTTTTTGTATTAATTAACAACTACAAACATCGAAAATATACGAAAACTAGATAGAGAGACAGGATTCTTGGGATATAATAGGACTACGGGATAAACTAAATTGTCGGGTACATGCTTTTGATAGTGAATTGTTGAGTATTTGTGACTAGGCTAGACTATAGTAGGGGTAAATTCTCTCTCAAGTAACTTACCCTGAATCGACTCGGTTTCTCTCGAACACCGAGTTGTCGCTTTAAGCACAGCCTCCGCCTTAGCCCATTCACTCTCTCGAGCTGAAGGTGTGGGAGAAGGACTAGGATTCACTCTCTCTATCTAAACCCATGTCGACTCAATACCACCGGCTAGGATTCACTCTCTCTATCTAAACCCATGTCAACTCAATACCACCGGCTATCAATTTAGTAGTCTTGGTTTTACGACCTCTCTCTCGAGCAAGCTGAAAACACTAAGATGAAATCGTATTTGCAACTACAACTCCATTAAGTTCATACACAACTACTAAACGAAATCACATTTAAACAACAAATAAACCATTAACAAGCAAGACCCAACAGATAATCTAATCCATATTCACAAAATCACACCCCAAGAATTGGATATTAGCTAGACATGTAAAAGAGATAAAAATTTATACCAATATCAGTTTCCATCAACTGGGTATGAAGATTCAAGTCTTAAAACACGTCAAGAGTGAAGAATCTTTAAGACCCAAGTCCAATTTCTTGGAGTTGAAACTCTTTGAATCTTCAAGGTCTTAGAACAAAGTTTCCAAAACCCTGTAAAACTTAGACTCTCTAAAAATTTGTAAAAAACAGTTCTAAGAATAATAGTGATATAATACTAAGCTAGAAATTTAAACAAGTATTTATAGTGTTTGAAAATTTGCTGCGAAGGACGCTTCGGTGAAGTTAGTCGGGATCGCCGATACATTCGGTGATCCGCTGTTTGGTCGATTTCATCGCCTTCCTGCTTTAGTCTTTAGCCTCTTTGCATTTTGGGTCGTTGGGCGATATGGTACTGCTTCACGGAACTGTTCGGCGATATGCCGACTTCTCCATTTCATCCACAACTTGACCTTTTCCTTCAGAGCTCAGCGTATTGGAACAAAAGGCGATCTCCAGGCCAATCGATGACTCACCAACTGGGCTCGGCGATCTTCAGGCCTTCATTTCTTCGTTCTTTTCAGCCGCCTTGTTCCTTCTTGCCGAGTAGTGTCCATGCTTTGCCTCAAACTCCAAATACCTGAAACTTAAGGATTTTCATCAGATATTGAGACAAATTATGCATTTGAGGACACTAATTCTATCAAAATATAGTCCTAAATGAGTCCAAACTGTGCACTCATCAACACCCCCAACTTTAAATTTTGCATGTCCTCAAGCAACTCGAGTTCAGCTGTTCAAAAAGGGTGTCTCAAACAGTTCTACACAAGAATCAATCATGAATGCACACAACAAGTCTCACTTTACTCAAGCAAAGATCAATTGTGCACTCAAAGATTCAAGTTGTGACTTTCCATTATCAAAGAATCTCATGCTCACATTACTTGCTGAAAATGCAAGTTCAAGCTCAAGAAAAGTGTTCAAATGCCCTTACACAAAGAAAGATTCCATATTCACACAATGGTTCACAATTTAAAGTTTTGGAATCAAATGCAATGCTCACGCTCAAAAAGAGGAACACAATGCATAATTGTACCCATAGGTTTGCCCGTATTTACCCAAAGAGTTGACATATTATCTATGCAACTTCATTTGGCCTCATCGTAGCCGCACATTCATATTTGTTCGATTACGAGCACTATTTAAGTCATTGGTATTGATCAAACCTAATACTCAAATTTGCGAAAAAAAGCCACATTCAACACATACAAGAGGTCGCGCAAATTTTTTTCGGAAGGGTCAAAATCATTTGAAATTTAAAGCAAAAGAAACCACAAGCTCAAACCTTCCACGAAAGCAGTATAACACACAATTTTAAACACAGCAACCCAAAATTTATAAACAAAACACGAACATCAATATTCACACAAAAGGAGAGCCTCACCCCACCATAAATAAAAATAATTTGTCCTTAAATGCAAGAAATAAAATATCCAGAATGTAAATTAAAGAAAGACAAAGAGAGAGATAAAAAGGGGATCCTATCTAAGTGGTCGCTCCGTCTTTCTGGGCATCAGTGCCCGATGTGTCACCCTGGACTTGGGTAATAGTCCTCGGAACTACTTCAAAAGGTTCAGCAGCAACTGACTTGCTAAAATTGTCCAAATCATGAGCCGCCAAAAAGGAATGTATAGCTGCGTAGAATCCATGAGTCCACGAAGGGACAGTGGGATCTCGGGGGACAGATCTCTTGCTGGAACTAGGCTTTTTTCCCTCACTTCCCGTTTTGGGAGGATTCGTTTCATTTGTATCTTTCCTAAAAAAAATTGCTCTTATCTGTCGGGGTGGCATGATTCTCCCTACAACTTTAGGTCTAGCCATGTCTTCAAAGCTTCAAGGCAAAGTTAGACAATATTCGACAAACAAAACAAGGACAATCAGTTGCAGGCAGACTTGCCAATCCTTTCGGCGAGCAAAGGGTTACTCACCAAAGGTTTCAGTGCAATGGGGGTTCAAGGGGTACAGACAAAGGGCTAATTAGAAGACTTTTAGTGATTCACCGAGTGCTTTTGGCGAACTCATGCTTCTCACCGAAAGGTTCAGAAACTAATCAAAACATATAGCATGAAATTAAAGGCGAGATGGGGTTATTAGGCGAGCCGCAGAGTGGTTCGTTGAGCTCGACCCAGCTCGCCAAATGGCCCAATGTGCCTTCATGCAACCCACCTTCTCGAATTCAGCCCCGCAACCTCCAAAAACAAAATCAAGGCATGCACAACTCAAATTAGGCTTAGACCCAATGACACTCAGGCATAACCCATGATTTTTCATCTCCTTCAAGGTACAATTTTCAGGAATTAACTATTTAACTCGGTACGGGCAAAATTAGTGAATCTAACATGCAAACAAATTTTTTTATTCCTACCAGAGAGGACCAGCACACATCAACAAAGTAATATCATTGCATTAAGTACAAAATCGATAAAAAGAACTCAGAGTTTGGGAACCAACATTTCGTGCTGACTAAAATGGAATTGAATCGCTAGGCAGCAATGTAATCCAAGTTCCGATCACAAATCAACAACTAAAAGTACCCCAAAAATGCAAGAAATATAAAATCTAGAGTGCGGGTGTGAGTTTGGGAAGATGGAAAAGTGAGGGAAAGGGAATGAATTGGAAACTTTGAAACTTTTGGCCTGAAAAACCGTCCAGTTTTCGCCCATTCGGCAACATTAGTCAGGATCGCCAAACCACTCGGCGTTTAACCAAGTAGCCACTTGCCTCGCCGAATTTTGCAGAACTTCAAGTTATTTTGGGAGTTCAAACAGCGGTCTCCGTCGGGATTGCCAACATGGTCGGTAATTCACCAACAATTTCATGTGCTCACCGAATTTTATAGACTCCAATGTAAGTTAGTTTAGAGTCTAATGGCGGTCTAGTTCGGGGTCACCGAACCGTTCGGCGATTCACTGATTGGACCTGTTGCTCGCTAATCTGCACTTTTCATTCACTCTCTACACTTCCATCTGCACAATCAACACACCATTATTTTATCAAAGCAACATAAAGCAATACAGGTTTTCAGTTTCCTCCCAAACATCGCCTTTGTTAACGTTGTGACACGACACAAGTTAACACCTAGTCCTCATCTTCAGAGTCGGCCATGGTGTAACTAGGTGACTCATCGGCAAACGGTGGATAGCGACCTGATATTAATTGGTTTATCTGGGCATCATGTAGTTGAATTACCATGGAATTGGATATTGTCGTTTGATTCAGCATTTTCATGTTCTCTTTTATCTCTTTCAACACCTTATCTTATTTTTCAATCTTGTGTTGAATGAGTGAGAGGACTTCGTCATTTTGTCCACCCCCTGCTTCTTCCCCTTTTTATGCTCGCGATGGGAGAAGTACTTGTCATTTTTCGTGGACTATGCCTCTAATTCCATGACTCTTTTGGACAAGAAATCCACTTGAGTCACCAGAGCATCCCATTCTTGTTTCATTTTGATTTCCTTTTTGGTTTCAACCGTGCTATCAAGAAGTTTGGCCACTTCTTCATTGGGTTGGTGTAGCAAACCACCCGTGAAAAGTTGGTTAGTGGTACTTCTATATTCGGGTCCAAGACCCCTATAGAATCACTTTAGTTACACTTTATCGGTCAACCCATGAGTTGGGCATGGTTGAAGCACTGCTTGAAATTTCAGCCACATTTCTTGAATGGTCTCATCCCCTACTTGCTTGAACGTTAGGAGATTGTCCTTAAGATGCAACAATTTCAGGAGAGGGTGATCCGTTTGATACCCATAACTTTCGTTCTCACTCATATTTCCTGAAATACTCACACAACCAACAAAACAAAACTAGAAATTAAGTAAGTAGAACTACAACTAAGAAGAACAAACAAAAAATTTACTTAACTACATATTCTCGATTAACACCACTCCCCGGCAACGGCGACATTTTGATGTTTGCGTAATCAAGACACAACTTCCAATTTGAGTGTCTACGATCTTACAATAGTAAAGTAACCCAACCAAAGGTTGGGGTCGAGTCCCAAGGGAGTGGTTTTAAGAATTAATAGAAAAATAAAATTTAGTTCTAATTAGTCATAGCTATAGACATTGTCGAATATAAACATACTAAATCTAAAGGGGTTAACGCAAGTGTCAATTATCAATGGGGGGTTTTGTATTAATTAACAACTACAAACAGCAAAAATATATGAAAACTAGATAAAGAGACAGGATTCTTGGGATGTAATAGAAATACGGGATAAACTAAAATATCGGGTACATTCTTTTGATAGTGAATTCTTGAGTATTTTTTACTAGGCTAGACTATAGTGGGGGTAAATTCTCTCTCGGGCAACTTACCCCGAATTGACTCAGGTTCTCTTGAACACCGAGTTGCCACTTTAAGCACGGCCTCCGCCTTAGCCCATTCACTCTATCGAGCTGAATGTGCGGGAGAAGGACTAGGATTCACTTTCTCGAGTTCAGCCCATGTCGACCTAATACTACCGACTATCAATTTAGTGGTCTTAGTTTTACGACCTCTCTCTCGAGCAAGCTAAAAACACTAAGATGAAATCATATTTGCAACTACAACTCCATTAAGTTTATACACAACTACTAAATGAAATCACATTTAAACAACAAACAAACCATCAATAATCAAGACCCAACAGATAATCTAACCAATACTAACAAAATCACACCCCAAGAATTGGGGTTTTAGCTAGACATGTAAAAGAGATAAAAATTTATACCAATATCAGTTTCCATCAACTGGGTATGAAGATTTAAGTCTTAAAACACATCAAGAGTGAAGAATCTTCAAGACCCAAGTCCAATTTCTTGGAGTTGAAACCCTTTGAATCTTCAAGGTCTTAGAACAAAGTCTCCAAAACCCTGTAAAACTTAGACTCTCTAAAAAATTGAAAAACATAGTTCTAAGAATAATAGTGATATAATACTAAGCTAGAAATTTAAACAAGTATTTATAGTGTTTGAAAATTTACTGCGAAGGACGCCTCGGTGAAGTTCGTCGGGATCGCCGATACATTCGGCAATCCACAGTTTGGTCGATTTCATCGCCTCCTGCTTTAGCCTTTAGCTTCTTCGCATTTTGAGTCGTTGAACGACATGGTACTGCTTCACGGAACTGTTCGGCGATATGCCGACTGCTCCATTTCATCGCCAACTTGACCTTTTCCTTCAGGGCTCAGTGCATTGGAACAAAAGGCGATCTCCATGCCGATCAGTGACTCACCAACTGGGCTCGGCGATCTTCAGGCCTTCATTTCTTCGTTCTTTTCAGCCGCCTTGTTCCTTCTTGCCGAGTAGTGTCCATGCTTTGCCTCAAACTCCAAATACCTGAAACTTAAGGATTTTCATCATATATTGAGACAAATTATGCATTTGAGGACACTAATATCAGAATATAGTCCTAAATGAGTCCAAATTGTGGACTCATCAACACCTCCAACTTAAACTTTTGCTTGTCCTCAAGCAACTCGAGTTCAGCTGTTCAAAAAGGGTGTCTCAAACAGTGCTACACAAGAATCAATCATGAATGCACACAACAAGTCTCACTTTACTCAAGCAAAGATCAATTGTGCACTCAAAGATTCAAGTTGTGACTTTCCATTATCAAAGAATCTCATGCTCACAATACCTGCTGAAAATGCAAGTTCAAGCTCAACAAAAGTGTTCAAATGCCCTTACACAAATAAAGATTCCATATTCACAAAATGGTTCACAATTTAAAGTTTTGGAATCAAAGGCAATGCTCACACTCAAAAAGATGAACACAATGCATAATTTTACCCATAGGTTTGCCCGTATTTTCCGATCGACATTTGTTTCAGCTCACTCAATATCAAAAAGGTCTTTTCAAGGCTTGTAATGGGGCTGAGTGCAAAGGTATGGTCATTTAGGCTCAATGACTTTCATCCTCATGAAATGTGGTGCTCACAACACTTCTTTTCCTCTTTCTTCATCATTTTATTTTGTGCTCATAAGTCATCCTATTATTCACTTCTCATGGATTGTTTCGGAACCCCATTTCTTTTGTACTTTTCAGCTTTATTCCACAACTTTTCTTTTTCATTCTTTTTCTTTTTCTCTCTTCTTTTTTTATATGGAGGGGTTCCATTTTTCTCAACACCATCGGTTAAAGGAGACTTTCCTTTATCTCTTGATTTGCCTTCTCTTTTCACCACACCCCCAACTTAGGCTTTTGGCCTAAGTTGGCTATTCAAACAAACCACAACTTCATGAGAATTATGGTTGATGGATAAAGAAAGGTCATTGTTTTCATCAAGTTTCTTCCAAAGAAAGGTAAGGCTCAAGGGGTGTTCAAAAGAGGTTCACACACACTCACAAGGTACGCCACAAAAGAGATATATGTCAAATTGGCTCACACTCTTCGAAGTTGCCTAAGATCATATCAAAAGATAGCCTTACTTAGTCGACCGGACCAACGGGGCAAATTCTAGGTGTTGTCATGCATGGTTCATAGTAAGCTCATCACACAAGGCATCGACACTAAAGTCAAACAAGACTTCACACTTTCGCTAGTGTGCAACGATCATCACAAGAGACTCGATTTAATAATTGGCTAATCACAACGAGATGTAAAGAGTTCACATAATGTCTATGCAATTTCATTTGGCCTTATCGTAGCCGCACATTCATGTTTGTTCGATTATGAGCACTATTTAAGTCATCGGTATTGATCAAAACTGATACTCAAATTTCCAAAAGAACATCCACATCCAACACATACAAGAGGTGGCAAAAAAAAATTCGAAAGGGTCAAAATCATTTGCAATTTAAAGCAAAAGAAGCCACAAGCTCAAACCTTCCATGAAAGCAGTATAACACACAATTTTAAACACCGCAACCCAAAATTTATAAACAAAACACGAACATCAATATTCACACAAAATATGGGCCTCACCCCACCAAAAATAAAAATAATTTGTCCTCAAATGTAAATAATAAAATATCCAGAATGTAAATTAAAGAAAGACAGAGAGAGATAAAGAGGGGACCATATCTAAGTGGTCGCTCCGTCAGTCTGGGCATCAGTGCCCGATGTGTCAACCTAGACTTGGGTAATAGTCCTTGAAACTACTTCAGAAGGTTCAATGACAACTGACTTGTTAAAATTATCCAAGTCATGAGCCACTAAAAAGGAATGTATAGCTGTGTAGAATCCACGAGTCCACGAAGGGACAATAAGATCTCGGGGGGCAGATCTCTTGCTGGAATTAGGCTTTTTGCCCTCACTTCCCGTCTTGGGAGGATTTGTTTCATTTGTATCTTTCTTGAAATTTTTTGGTCGTATCTATCGGGGTGGCATGATTCTCCCTGCAACTTTAGGTCTAGCAATGTCTTCAAAGCTTCGAGGCAAAGTTATAAATATTCGACAAACAAAACAAGGACAATCAGCTGCTGGCAAACTTGCCAATCCTTTTGGCGAATCGCCGAATACTTTTGGCAAGTCGCCGAATACTTTTGGCGAGTCGCCGAATACTTTCGGCGAGCAAAGAGTTTCCCGCCAAAGGTTTCAGTGCAATGGGGGTTCAAGGGGTGTAGACAAAGGGCGAACAAAAAGGCTTTCGGTGATTCGCCTAGTGCTTTTGGCAAACTTATGCTTCTCACCAAAAGGTTCAGAAACCAATCAAACCATATAGCATGAAATTAAAGGCGAGATGGGATCATTAGGCGAGCCGTAGAGTGGTTCGTTGAGCTCGACCCAGCTCGCCAAACGTCCCTATGTGCCTTCATGCAACCCACCTTCTCGAATTCAAACCCACAACCTCCGAAAACAAAATTAAGGCATGCGACACTCAAGTTAGGCTTAGACCCAATGAAACTCATGCACAACCCACAAATTTTCATCTCTTTCAAGGTAGAATTTTCAGGAATTAACTATTTAACTCAGTACGGGCAAAATTAGTGAATCTAACAGGCAACCAAAATTATTAATCCTACCAGAGAGGCCCAGCACACATCAAAAAAGTAATAACATTGCATTGAGTACAAAATCGATAGAAAGGACTCACAATTTGGGAACCAACCTTTCGTGCTGACTAAAATGGAATTGAATTGCTAGGCAGCAATGTAATCCAAGTTTCGAGCACAAATCAACAACTAAAATACCCCAAAAATGCAAGAAATATAAAAACTAGAGTGCGGGTGTGAGTTTGGGAAGATGGAAAGGTGAGGGAAAGGGAATGAATTTGAAACTTTGAAACCTTTGGCCTAAAAACCCATCAAGTTTTCGCCCATTCGGCAACATTAGTCAAGATCGCAAAACCACTCAGCATTTCACCAAGTAGCCACTTGCCTCGCCAAATTTTACAGAACTTCAGGTTATTTTGGGAGTCCAAACAGCGGTCTCCGTCAGGATCGCCAACATGGTCAGCGATTTGCCAATAATTTCATGTGCTCACTGAGTCTTACAGACCAATGTAAATTGGTCTTGAGTCTAACGGCGGTATAGTTCGGGGTCACCGAACCGTTCGGCAATATACTGATTTGACAAATTACTCGCCAATATGCACTTTTCTTTCACTCTCCACACTTCCATCTGTACAATCAACACATCATTATTTTATCAAAGCAACATAAAGCAATAAAGGGTTTTGGGTTTCCTTCCAAACATCGCCTTAGTTAACGTCGTGGCACGACACTTAACACCTAGTCCTCATCTTCAGAGTCGGCCATGGTGTAACTAGGTGACTCCTCGGCAAACGCTGGATAGCGACCTGATATTAATTGGTTTATCTGGGCATCAAGTAGCTGAATTACCACGGAATTGGATATTGTCGTTTGATTCAGCATTTTCATGTTCTCTTTTATCTCTTTCAACACCTTATCTTATTTTTCAATCTTGTGTTGAATGAGTGAGAGGACTTCGTCATTTTGCCCACCCCCTGCTTCTTCCCCTTTTTATGCTCGCGATGGGAGAAGTGCTTGTCATTTTTCGTGGACTATGCCTCTAATTCCATGACTCTTTTGGACAAGAAATCCACTTGAGTCACCAGTGCATCCCATTCTTGTTTCATTTTGATTTCCTTCTTGGTTTCAACCGTGCTATCAAGAAGTTTGGCCACTTCTTCATAGGATTGGTGTAGCAAACCACCCGTGAAAAGTTGGTTAGTGGTACTTCTATATTCGAGTCCAAGACCCCTATAGAATCACTTTAGTCACACTTTATCGGTCATCCCATGAGTTGGGCATGGTTGAAGCACTGCTTGAAATTTCAGTACATTTCTTGAATGGTCTCATCCCCTACTTGCTTGAACGTTAGGAGATTGTCCTTAAGATGCAACAATTTCAAGAGAGGGTCATCCGTTTGATACCCATAACCTTTGTTCTCACTCATTTTTCCTGAAATACTCGCACAACAAACAAAACAAAACTAGAAATTAAGTAGGTAGAACTACAACTAAGAAGAACAAAAAAAAATTACTTAACTACATATTCTCGATTGACACCACTCCCCGGCATCGGCGACATTTTGATGTTTGCGTAATCAAGACACAACTTCCAATTTGAGTGTCTACGATCTTACAATAGTAAAGTAACCCAACCAAGGGTTGGGGTCG
>JAJOOS010000619.1:0-13505 GCA_029582725.1 Solanum chiquidenum | reverse complement strand
TGGATCTTCCATCAATACCACCACACTAGATATGGGATCATTATTATCCAAGTAATTCACATAGTCATGTAGAAGCAACATCAACATACACCAACCCAGGCCAATTGCTTTTTAAGGCCATGAACCAACATCAACTCTAACATTATAGAATTACCACAATAGATAGAGAGATTTAATGATTCAACCATAAATTAAACATAAACATAATCAATTACCAACTTTCATGGCTAATCAACTCACATCTTAGTTCACAACTTAGGAACAAAAGGGAAACCATGGGTCCAAGAGAGATTTTCACCAGAAACCATCAATACTACAACAATACAACCATATACCATCATGATTAACCACAATAGATCATAATTGAACAAAAGAAATTGTTTTAGAAGAAGATCCATGTTTACAGAAAAACCCTAGATTTTGGAAGTCTTAAAAACATACTTTGAAGGGACTTCTTGGGGTATAACTACCGAAGAATTAAGATCATCCATACCTTAGGTGGAGATCCTCAAGAAATTGGAGAAGAAAAACTTGTTCTTGAACCCCTAGCTTAAGCTTTGACCTAGTTCTTCAATGGAGGTTAGAGAGAGAATATTTTGAGATGGAAGTGGGTTTGATTTTGAGTTTGTGAGTTATGAGAGTTAAAAGACTTGTTTAATACCTATAAATGCTTTAACATACTTAAAACAACTAAATATAACCGTCCCCCCACCCTAACTTAATTAATTAATGAATTACCCAAACACCGTTACATAGGCCGAACCTAGGCAGCACGCCCAGGCCCCATTCACGAGTCCCCGTTCACGGGGAATGGTATGAACAACGGACCGTACTGATCACTCGTCGTTTGGGTCAGGGAGGGGAGGATGAGGGTCTTGGTGAGGGGATTGAGTCTTAACTCATGAGACTCTTCCATGGGGCGTGAGTTGGTCCACGGATCGTACTGCACACTCATAGATTGGGACTGTGGCTAGGACATTTTGGGAGGTTTGGGGGAGGCTATGTCCTGACTCGCGACTCCCATCTACGGGGTGTGAGTCAGTCCCACGACTAATGGTTCCCCATTCGTGGATGGACACTGTTTTTGGAAAATTCTAGGCCAGTCCCTTGGACCTCATCAAGTCCCCTTGGGGATCTTTGGGGGGGGGGTCATGCATTGACATTTAGGGACTATAACATTAATGCTAAGTTAGGGAGGTCATTTTACGATTGCTATCTTTACGTTAACCCTTTTTAGAGCACTAGATTACATGTTAGGCTCTAGCTTAGGTCGTTAGATTTCCGGGGTGTTACATTATCCCCCCTTTTCGGAACATTCGTCCCTGAATGACAACCTAGGCACCCTTGTAAGTTAGAAACTCTAGACAAGCAGCCCAACAAGCAAGATACATCAACAGTGAATTAAACTCACAAATGCACTATTCACCATACTAAATATCCAAAAGGAGGAAACTTTTCTCGATCACAAGACATAGTCAATGCAACATGTGAGAGTAGAACCATATCTACAAAAACTCAATATGTGTGAAATATCACATAAAGATAAGAGGAACTACCTTCTCCAACTCAAGCAAGCTCAACACAACAATATTAAGCCAACATGTCATTTCATCAAAACATAACTACGCATGCTCATTATTTCACCTTATGAAGCCAATTATGCAATCATTATACTACAATGCAATTCAACAAGAGGAATATATAGATCATGAAAACTAAATGTAACCAATACATGGATTCTCATAAGAACATGCAACACATAAGGAAATCATAGAGGACTCATTCAATACACATTACTCCCAAAGCACTAAAAACTCTAGAGGAATGACTTACCTCAAGTTTGAATAGGAGTAGAAGGAAATATATGAGGATAACGGGACATCATATCGGACTCGACCTTCCATGTAGCACCCTCAACTAACTGATTCCTCCATAGCACCTTAACGGAAGCTACTTCTTGTTCCTTAATTTCTTCACTTGCCGGTCCAATATTTCAATCGGGACCTCTTCATAAGAAAGGTTCTCATCAACTCCTCAACCCTCTAAAGGAAAGATGGACACCGGATCACCAATGCACTTCTGAAGCATGGAGACATGAAACACCGGGTGAACCAGAGCCAACTCATTATGTAAGTCTAACTCATATTCCACTTTTCCAACATGTTTCAAGACTTGGTATGGGCACACATATCGGGGACTCAACTTCCCCTTTTTGCCAAATCTCATAACACCTTTCATAGGTGAAATCTTCAAGTAGACCCAATCACCAATTTCAAACTCTTGATCCCTCCTTCTATTGTCGGCATAATACTTTTGCCGACTATGGACCATCTTCAACCTATCTCTAATAAGTCGAACTTTTTCAATGGCATCATAAATTAGTTCGGGACCAATTAGAGAAAACTCACCTACCTCAAACCACCCAACCATAGATCTACCTTCTCCCATAAAGTGCTTCAAACGGAGGCATGGCAATGCTAGAGTGGTAACTATTGTTGTAGGCAAATTCAATCAAAGGGATGTGGTCATCCCAACTACCTTTGAAATCAATCACACATGCACTCAACATGTCCTCAAAGGTTTGAATGGTCCTTTCTGCTTGACCATTTATTTAAGGGTGAAAAGCGGTACTAAGTTTAACATTTGTACCAAGCCCTTGTCGGAATGCCTTCCAAAGGTGTGAAGTAAATTGGGCACTCCGATCTGATATGATAGATAAGGAAACCCTATACAACCTCAATATCTCATTGATGTACAAATTGGCATAGTCTTCCGTCGAGAATGAAGTCTTAACCGGAATGAAGTGGGCTAATTTAGTCATCCTATCAACAATGACCCAAATAGAATCATGTTGCCTTCGAGTACGAGGCAAACCCACTACAAAGTCCATGTTCACATCCTCCCATTTCCAAGTAGTAATATCTATATATTGGGACAATCCTCCAGGTTTTGGTGCTCGGCTTTGACTTGTTGACAATTTGGACAGTTGGCTACAAAACCCGCTATATCCTTTTTCAGACCATTCCACCAATAGACTTCCCGTAGATCACGGTACATCGTTGTGGCTCCCGGATGAATAGAATATCTCAAACCATGAGCCTCTTCTAAAAATTTCTCCCTTAGACCATCAGCATCCGGAACACATAATCTACCTTGGTACCTAAGCACCCCATCTCCCCCTTGGGATAAAGCCTCAACAGACTTATTGAGAACCGTTTCATTCAACTCCATCAAAATAGGATCTAGGTATTTCTTAGACTTCACATCAACAACAAAGGACGATTTGGAACTATGATGAACCATAAATCCACCCTTTGTGGAATCCACTAGTTGGACACCTAACTGGGCCAACCTATGTACATCACGAACCAATTCCTTCTTCTCCTCTTCTACATGAGCCACACTACCCATAGACAATTTACTTAGGGCATATACAGCCACCTTAGCTTTGCCGGGGTGGTAAAGGACACTCATGTCATAATCTTTTAAAAGTTCCAACCATCTCCTTTGTCGGATATTCAAATCCTTTTGGCTAAACATATATTGAACACTCTTGTGGTCGGTGAACACATCAACATGCACCCCATAGAGATAGTGCCTCCATATCTTTAAGGCAAAAACCACCGCCGCTAGCTCGAGTGCATGGGTCGGGTAATTCTTTTCATGAGTCTTAAGTTTCCTTGAAGCATAGGCGATTACCTTACCATGTTGCATGAGAGCACACCCCAACCCTATTCTCAAAGAATAACAATACACTACGAATCCATCAATACCCTCCGGCAAGGTCAATACCGGAGCAGAGGTGAGTCTATCCTTCAACTCTTGTAAGCTCTTTTCACAAGCCTATGTCCACTCAAATTTGGACTTCTTTTGGGTCAAGGCCATTAATGGAGAAGTAATAGATGAGAAGCCCTCAACAAATCTCCTATAATACCCGGCCAAACAAAAAAAACTTCAAATATCGGTGGGACTTAAGGGTCTAGGCCAACTCTTCACCGCATCTATTTTCTTCGGATCAACCTCTATACCCACACTCGACACAATGTGACCAAGAAAGGCAATCGACTTTAGCCAAAACTCACACTTGCTAAACTTAGCATAAAGTTGGTGGTCCTTGAGAACTTGCAATACTGACCTCAGATGTTTCATTGATCACCCTCACTCATTGAACATATCAAAAATGTCATCAATAAAGACGATCACAAACAAATCAAGATATTGTCTAAACACCCTATTCATAAGATCCATGAACCCCGTCGGGGTATTCGTTAGACAGAAAGACATAACTAGGAATTCATAGTGACCATATCTTGTACGGAAGGCCATTTTAGAAATGTCAACCCCTCTCACCCTAAGTTGGTGATAACCCGACCTTAAGTCAATCTTCGAAAAGTAACTCCCCCCTTGGAGTTGGTCAAACAAATCTTCAATTCTAGGAAGGGGATACTTATTCTTTATAGTGACCTTGTTCAATTAGCGGTAGTCTATACATATCCTAAGTGAACCATCTTTCTTCTTTACAAACAATATTGGGGCACGCCATGGAGATATGCTTGGTTGAATAAAACCCTTATCTAGCAAATCTTTGAGTTGTTCCTTCAATTCCTTCAATTCGGCCAGAGCCATCCGGTAAGGGGGAATTGATATGGGTTGTGTATCCGGTAAAATATCAATGCCAAAGTTTATTTCCCATTCCGGAGGGATTCCGGGTAAGTCATCGGGAAAGACTTCCAGAAATTCCCTTACTACGGGGACTGACTCTAAAGGAGGAGTCTCGGACTCAAGGTCCTTAACTCTCACAATATGATAGATACACCCCTTAGAAATCATTTTTCTAGCTTTTAGATATGAAATGAAATAATCTCTAGGAGTAGAGTTTCCCCCCTTCCATTCTAAAATGGGCTCATTTGGAAATTGAAACTTTACTACCCTTGTTCTACAATCAATGGAAGAAAAACAAGCATGCAACCAATCCATCCCAAAAATGACATCAAAGTCCAACATATCTAATTCTACCAAATCGACCAAAGTAACTCTATTAGACAAGGAAATAGGATAGTCCCTATAAATATTTCTAGTAACAACCGAGTCACCTATAGGGGTAGAAACCGAAAAAGGTTCCTATAACTTTACGGGGAGTACATCAAATTTCATTGCCACTAGAGGGATAACAATAGATAAAGTGGCAATGCAGAAACATTAATTGTAAATACTTGCAACTTACCGGTGACAATGTCCAGAGACCCCTCTTGATCACTCCTAGACTGGAAAGCATAGAAGTGATTCTTCTTGGGAGCATCAGAGTTGGAGCTACTAAGAGGGACTTGCTTGCCCTCTCTCCCTTGAACCTTTAGCATAGGACAACCCCTCTTCATGTGTCCACTCTTTCCACAACTAAAAAACTCATTTGTGCCCACAAGGAACTTGCCCCCATGCTTCTTGGCACACTTTTGACAAGTAGGTTTATCAACATAAGAACCCCCTCCACTACCACCTTGTGGCTTTGGAGTAGGCACTCTCTCCTTGTTGACCTTAGGAGTGCTAGAAGTGCCTTGATTAGAAAACCTCTTCTTAAACCTTGGTGCGCCTTGAGCCTAAAATCTACCTTTAGACGAATTACTATTATCAACTCTTGCCCTTTCTACTTCTCTACCCACTTGGTTGAGATTTTGTTCCTCAATTTGCTCGGCATGAACCATACGACGGGAGATGTTCATGGTTGGAAAAGCATCACCGACCTATATTCATTCACCACAAGATCAGATATCCCCATAACGAATTTGTTCATTTTAGCCCTAGAGTCCGCCACCAAGGTTGGGGGATATTTAGACAATTGTGTGAACTTGAGGCTATATTCCTTCACACTCATACATCCTTGGAGGAGGTTGATAAATTCTTGCATCTTCCTCTCCCTTAGCTCTAGGGGGAAAAACTTATCAAGGAAGGCCGCCTTGAACACTCCCTAATCAATCAGGCCCGCTCTAATGGACCTCTCTTCCTTCCATTTCTCATGCCACACTTGAGTCACGCCCTTGAATTGTTAGGCGGCTAGTTCCGCCTTCTCTCTTGGAGACACTCCTATTACTTCAAGCACCTTAAACACCTCTTCAATAAACCCTTGTGGGTCTTCATCCACTTTGGAGCCATAAAATGTAGGGGGGTTCATTCTCATGAAATCCCTAATCCTTGAAGCGGTAGTACTTGCATTGGGGTTCCCTTGAACCCTAGCATCTCTAGTGACATGGGCCGTTAGAGCATGATTTAAGGTTTGGAGAGCCGTTCTTATCTCCACATTAGTTATGGCCCCCCACCAATAGGAGCTTGAAGATTTTGAGGACCTTGGGGAGGAATTCCCTCATCATTAGCAATCTCCTCTTCCACTCTTCTTGCGGCTTCTCTTCTTTTAGTCATATCCTATATGCACAAGAAAATGGTTAGGAAAAAGGACTTCATAGAGTAAAAACTCTAGGGCACGACTAATGAGTAATCAAAGAAGTGAAAAGTTCCTAAGCATCTTATAGCCTCTCATCCATAAGTGTGGCGCATTTCACACTTATGAACAAGACTCTACTAGATGTGGTTCATGAGACATCACCCTAGAATCTTTCTAAACCTTAAGCTCTGATACCAAGTTTTTCACGACTTGAGAGCACCCCTAGTTGAAACACAGCGTAATTGACCCCGAAGGGGGTCGCATACATGCCCTTAGCTTTCATTATCGCATAAAGACAATGAAAAATGAGGAAAATTGAAAACTTTTAATATAGAAATCACTTCTTCATATAAGGAAAATAGGAACTAGACATTGTCTCAATCACCATCTAAACATAAGAGTACAAATAGGGACAATTCCCTTTACATCAATAAAGTTCCCAACAATGGGAAATACAATATAGTCTAGAGCATAGGAATTAAACTAGAAAAAAAAATCAATAGCAACTCGTCCTCGAACATGAGGACTCACCAATCCTAAGGAATTGTCGACCCAAGCTTCACCTTCAAGGAAGTAGTATCAACGACCGGAATCTGCACTCATAGTAAAGTAAAAAATATGGGTTAGCACAATGAATTGTACTAAGTATGGATACCATGCACAAAATCCTTAAAACATGCATAAAAGGGACATTTAATTGAAATCATGCATTTAGCTAAGTTTAGAAACCATTATGCACATCCACAAAGAAACATAAGCAAATTCAACATATGAGCAACCCAAAGCCACACAAGTGCAATGCAAAGGCAAGATCCCATAATCCTACCAAATGCTAAGTATCACCTTTAGGTTACCAATAATATACATAAAAGTGATGGATTTCACGTTCATAGAATTCATTCATACCTCCCATGCATTATTCATAAGTCACCATAATATAAGAGAACTTTATCAAAACCCCTCTTAGAGTATACATGTGAAATGTACAAGTAAAGTTCCATACCCCCACTCACACTAAGTAGTACCCCTTAAGAATTCCTAGTTAAAGTCCATGTCCTTACCATAGTTAATTCATTATCATTTAGGGAAAGATTGCATTAACCGACATAGACCATGTGAGCTACATGGAATCCGGTGTTCTACCCCCACACCGAAAAGAGGTGTTCTACTTGCCTAAGGTAGAATGTACATTCTAGCTATTTAGGTGGATCCACTAGCTAAGACATATGTGGGCACATAGTTATGGGACAAGGAGATTGCTACTACAAACCTGGACTTGCTAAACACATAAGGTTTCCATCTCATGAGATTTCCTACATTGGGAAGTCGGACTTACTAAACGTAAATGACCCCATATCACTTTCATGTCCTCTCGGTGTTAAGCATTATTGCCTTTAAAAGTCACCATTAACCTTTACTTAGATTCATTAGTCACAAGAGAGTGCATTTAGACACTTATGTCAATATATCATCATAATAACTCATAGGTTTCTTTAAGTGAGAATGCTCCTTTCACATTTAGAAACGTTAGCATGTGAGTAAAACCTTTCACATTGCAATAGTAGTGTGATCATGAGAAGGTCCTTTCAAGCAACACCACAAGTTTACCATAGACATACATCCATTCAGGCTTTATACATAATCAAGTGTATAGGGTACAAGGGGGATGGATCTTCCATCAATACCACCACACTAGATATGGGATCATTATTATCCAAGTAATTCACATAGTCATGTAGAAGCAACATCAACATACACCAACCCAAGCCAATTGCCTTTTAAGGCCATGAACCAACATCAACCCTAACATTATAGAATTACCACAATAGATAGAGAGATTTCATGATTCAACCATAAATTAAACATAAACATAATCAATTACCAACTTCCATGGCTAATCAACTCACATCTTAGTTCACAACTTAGGAACAAAAGGGGAACCATGGGTCCAAGAGAGATTTTCACCAGAAACCATCAATACTACAACAATACAACCATATACCATCATGATTAAACACAATAGATCATAATTGAACAAAATAAATTGTTTTAGAAGAAGATCCATGTTTACAGAAAAACCCTAGATTTTGGAAGTCTTAAAAACATACTTTGAAGGGACTTCTTGGGGTATAACTACCGAAGAATTAAGATCATACATACCTTAGGTGGATATCCTCACGAAATTGGAGAATAAAAATTTGTTCTTGAACACCTAGCTTGAGATTTGACCTAGTTCTGCAATGGAGGTTAGAGAGAGAATATTTTGAGATGGAAGTGGGTTTGATTTTGAGTTTGTGAGTTCTGAGAGTTAAAAGACTTGTTTAATACCTATAAATGCTTTAACATACTTAAAACAACTAAATATAACCGTCCCCCCACCCTAACTTAATTAATTAATGAATTACCAAAACACCCCTACATAGGCCGAACCTAGGCAGCATGCCCAGGCCCCATTCATGAGTCCCCGTTCACGGGGCATGGTTTGAACCACGGACCGTACTGGTCACTCATGGTTTGGATCAGGGAGTGTAGGATCAGGGTCTTGGTGAGGAGACTAACTCTCAACTCACGAGACCCTTCCACGGGGCGTGAGTCGGTCCATGGATCGTATTGCACGCTTGTGGATTGGGACTGTCTCTAGGACATTTTGGGAGGTTTGGGGGAGGCTAAGTCTTGAATCATGACTCCCATTTACGGGGCATGAGTCATTCCATGACTTGTGGTTCCCCATTCGTGGATGGACACTATTTTTGGACAGTTCTAGCGCAGTCCCTTGGCCCTCATCAAGGCCCCTTGGGGTTATTTAGGGGGGGGGTCATGCATTGACGTTTAGGGACTATAACATTAATGCTAAGTTAGGGAGGTCATTTTACGATTTCTATCTTGACGTTAACCCTTTTTAGCATACTAGATTACATATTAGGCTCTAGCTTAGGTCGTTAGATTTCTGGGGTGTTACACTTTTCCTAATCCTTCTCTTGTGTTTATAGGATATGAATACAAGAAGGATTCCTGCAAGGAGAGTGGAAGAGGAGAATGTGAATGAGGGAGGAAATCCCAAAGGTCCTCAAGATGGCCAAGTTCCTCAAGGCAATCAAGTTTTGGTGGATGTTCTACCCTTCACCAATGAAGATATTAGGTCGGCTTTTCTAACCTTAGCCCAAGCTATGACGGCCCAAGTGAATAGAGATGTGGGGCCTATAATGAATACTATTGAGAGCACAATGTCTTCTAGGTTGAGGGACTTTGTGAGGATGAATCCTCCGGTTTTCCTAGGTTCTAAGGTGGGAGAGGATCCCCAAGAGTTTTTGGATGAGGTGTATAAGATAGTCAATGCTATGGAGATGACTTCTAGAGAAAAAGTAGAACTAGTTTCCTATCAATTGAAAGATGTTGCCCAAGTTTGGTTCATTCAATGGAAAAGAAATAGGCCTATAGGAGCAGGTCTTATAGAATGGGAGGAGTTTAAGGAAGCTTTCCTTGGTAGGTAATTTCCCCATCAGAGGAGGGAATGTAAGGTGGAGGAGTTTGTAAATGTTAGGCAAGGTAGCATAAGTGTGGAGGAGTATTCCTTGAAGTTTACCTTATTGTCTAAGTATGATCCATCTTTGGTGTCAGACCCTAGGGATGAGATGAGTAGGTTTGTGACCGGTGTATCCGACCTATTTAAGGAAGAGTGTCGTATGACGATGCTCCATGATGACATGAACATTTCTAGACTTGTTGTTTATGCTCAATCTATTGAGGAGTCCAAACTTGAGAGGAAGAGTGGAGAGATGAAGAGGTCTAGGTTCGAAGAATAAAGTCAGCCAAGGAACAAAAAGAGAAATTACAATCAAGATTTCTTAATGGTCAACAATGATAGGGTGTCTAACCCTAAATATCAAGGAGGGAAAGGAAGTGGTTCTTCTTTTGAAAGATCTAGGTGTGCCAAGTGTGGGAAGCAACATTTGGGTGAGTGCCTTGCTGGTACGGATGGGTGCTTTGGGTGTGGAAAGAAGGGTCATAAGATGAGAGGTTGCCCAACACTCTCGGCAAAAGGGAGAGAGACCAAACAAGCTTCTCTTGATGGCCCGGATCCTAATTTTCCAAAAAGAAACCATTTCTATATGCTCCAAACTAACAAAGACAATAGAGCTAATCCAGATGAAGGCACCGGTAAGTGATAGTTCCTTATAGTTTTGAATGTTGTATTGAGGTTCCTATGTTGTTTTCATTCTAGCCTTAGTTGGGTTTTCTCCTAAGTGGGGGATAGTATGTTCAATAGTAAGGTTGTTGAGAGTTTTGATATCCTTATCTCTTTCCTTTTATTCCTATTGAAGCTTGAGACCAAGAGTTCCTTGTAGCTTGTTTCATGTTTTGGAGTCACGTGTGATTATGTGTTTCCATGGTCTCCTTGTGTTATGCATGTTCTTGATGAATTCTTGTTTGATGAGAAAATGAGTTTTCATGAGTTATGTTCCTCTTGTTGATATGCATGTAGTATGAGTTGTCTATATGGTTCATGAAGTTAAATGTTGAACATGCCTAAATGTGCTTTTGAGTGCAATTGCATAATGTGCCCAATGATGTTATGATGAGCATGATATGAGATGGATAAGGTAATTACATCAATGAAATGAGTAATGTTGAAGTTATGATGCATAATGAGTTTGTAGATGTAGTTCCTCCCTTCTTGTTTTGCTTTGAGCTTATTGATGCGGAGTTGAGGTTTCCTCCTAGTTTTGTGCATTTGTTTATGATGTTGTATGCATGATGGGCTGCTAGTCTTGAGTCGTTTACCCCTTAATATGTTTTAAGTGACATTCGAGGATGAATGTTTCTAAGTGTGGAATAATGTAACGACCCGTAAAAGGAATAAGTGAAACTAAAGCCTAACTAGTGTGTCTTTAAGTTTGGTGTGAGGTTTGAAGTGGTTTAATTTTGTTCCGGGCTATGCTTGAGGGGTTTAGGGGTTAAAACATCAATGTACGACTCCCTAAGGACCACATAGGGGTCCTTGAAGAGGACCTTAAGCCTAACCCCCAAGACCCCTTGAAACCAACAAGCTGCCCAAGACTTGGTGAACCACATATGGGACCTACGGGGCATCGGTCCATCCAGGCCTCATGGTCTTGATCTGTAGGTCATGTATTCAAGACCAAGATCCAGACATGAACCACGGACAGACAAGACGGTCCGTGGACCCATCCACTGTCCGTGGATTGAGTTTGTGGTCCGTCATTGTAAAAGTTGTCTTGGGTTCGGCTAGGGCAAGGGTGTTTTGGTAAATTGGTTTTATGATCTATTAAGTTGGGGGACAGTTATTTTAGGTTAATTAAAGTATTTTAAGAGTATTAAAAGCATTAAACTCTATTTTTTAACTAATTATTTAAAAACACCCCAAAGTTAGAAACCTCTTTTCTCCAAACGCTCTCTCTAGAAACCTCCATTGGAGGTGAAGACTTCAAGC
The DNA here is from genome assembly GCA_029582725.1 of Solanum chiquidenum. Classification (NCBI taxonomy): domain Eukaryota; kingdom Viridiplantae; phylum Streptophyta; class Magnoliopsida; order Solanales; family Solanaceae; genus Solanum; species Solanum chiquidenum. The sequence continues at coordinate 1,620 of JAJOOS010000619.1, read as the reverse complement.
TTCCAAGGTCAAGAATTCAATTTTTTCAAGGTATTTTCGTGGGATTCTTCCATTAAAGGTATATTAGTCTTGATCCTTGTCTTATTTTCCATTCAAGGAGCCAATTTCAAAGGTGATTTCAATCTACAAATTTTACCCAAAAACCCTAGTTTTCAATCTATGCATGGTTTCGATTCAAAACAATTTCTAAAGGCATTATTGCATTGAAATATGAATAAATTGTGGATTTAAAGATGAATTAATATTATTTCTTCCTAGAACCCATGTTTTCCCCCAAATTCCTAAGTTGTGATTTGTGATTGGGATTTGATTGATTATGAAGTATGTGGGTTGTTTATGTATTTATTGATATAGAATGTTGAAATTGTGTGATTTCTCTTACAAAATTGTATTGATCTAAGGTGTGTGGGTGAATGTGAACCATGACCCTTGAAGGGAAAGGTATGATCAAATTACATATTAAAGTAGAATTGTGCTTGATCTATTGATCCACTTGAAAGGTGGAGGTGTTTACTTACTATGTATATTGTGGTATTGAATTGATGGATATCTTCCTTGTACCTCTATATATGAAGGATCTATGTATAATTATGATATGAAGTATGTGTGTGAGATCTAAATGAATGAATTATGATTATGTTTAGGAGGTAATTGTGTTATGATTGAATGTTATCTCTCTATTAACACCTATGAATGATGAAGATCTATGTGAAAGGTTATTATCACATACACACACTCATGAATGAATAATGAATGAAGTTTTATGATTATATTAATGATGAAGTACTTATTGAAAGGCTATTCTCATTTATGCTCTAATGAATGATAAAGACTTGTTCTGAAAGAACTTTATCACAATAAGGGGATTCTTAGGTGAAAGGCTATTCTCATCTTTAAATCTATGAGCTTTCCAATGAATGAATGTTGGGTTTGAGATGGATGCCCATACGTTAGTTGAGGCGGGGTATCTAGTAGAAATTTCTTAGCCCATAATAATGAATGAATGTAATGAATGTCAAATACTCTGTGGGGAATAATGCTAAGCACCGAGTGGATATGGATTGAGGTGGATACTCATACATGAGTTGAGGCGGGGTATCTAGTAGCAATCTCTTAGCCCATAATAATAAATGAATGTAATGAATGTCAAATACTCTGTGGGGAATAATGCTAAGCACCGAGTGGATATGGATTGAGGTGGATACTCATACATGAGTTGAGGCGGGGTATCTAGTAGCAATCTCTTAGCCCATAATAATAAATGAATGTAATGAATGTCAAATACTCTGTGGGGAATAATGCTAAGCACCGAGTGGATATGGATTGAGGTGGATACTCATACATGAGTTGAGGCGGGGTATCTAGTAGCAATCTCTTAGCCCATAATAATAAATGAATGTAATGAATGTCAAATACTCTGTGGGGAATAATGCTAAGCACCGAGTGGATATGGATTGAGGTGGATACTCATACATGAGTTGAGGCGGGGTATCTAGTAGCAATCTCTTAGCCCATAATAATAAATGAATGTAATGAATGTCAAATACTCTGTGGGGAATAATGCTAAGCACCGAGTGGATATGGATTGAGGTGGATACTCATACATGAGTTGAGGCGGGG
>JAJOOS010000618.1:0-38883 GCA_029582725.1 Solanum chiquidenum | reverse complement strand
TTTTTAGAAAAAAAAATGATTTAACATAAAAGTAATAACTTATAATATATTTGATTAATAAAATAATTAAATAAATGATGCATTTTTATTTCATTTTATTTTTTAGAGGAAGGGATCCAAAATGATACATTTGACTCGAAAATTGGAATATTAATAAAATTAGATTAATTAGAATTTATTTAATTCATTTTTTCTTTTGAAATAATAATATAAACTCCTTTAATAAATTAAAGCATGAAAATCATTTTAAATTAATTGAAGAACTTTTTTTGAGAAAACGACTAAGTAAGTGTATTTTATTTTAATTAATTGAAAAAGGTTTTGACTAACATTTTTAAAGTTTATTTGAGAAAAACACTTTGACTAAAAAAAACAATTTTATTTTTTTTTAAAAAAGGAAGAATAAAATGTGGTTAAGTGAAAAAACATTAAAGTGCATCTCTTTTTAAGAACCAAATGTTTAACTTAATTGAAGATATAAAATTTTGACCGAAGTACTTAATTAATAAATAAATAAATAAATGTATTAAAATTAAACCAACACAAAGAAAATAACTCATCTTTTGGGAAATCTAATTAAGCTAATTCACAATTATAAAGTTAGAGTTAATGATAAGAAAACAATCAATAAATAAAGACAATAAAATAATTTAAGGCAAATGGGAAATGAATTTGGGCCCCTTTTTTAGGGCCAAACTCTTTGCTGATTGGGCTTTTGGCTTAATCCCGTTTTTGGTATACAACTGTTGTATACGAGTGTATATCAGTGTGTATATCTGCCCCTTTCATGTATTTTTTTGCATCCGAACACCTATGTTTTGCCTCCGCCCTGTTTTTGCATTTTTGACCTGTAATTCGTTGTATAATGAATGTATACTGATGTATACAATATGTGTGCAGCTCGTTTTTTGGGCTTTGAATTAATTTTCAGCAACATGTTGGGTCTCCAGGACCTGTAACAGCTTCCGAATGTATAGGGGGTGACTCGAAAAATAGGGAAAGCATTGGGTTTTAACCCCAACTCAAAATACAAGGCAAAGAGGAGTCCGAAGAACTCGATCCAAGGGAATTCATGCAGAGAAAATAAGAAGAAAACGATTAGTACGGAGGAATGGATCATAACAAACCAATACAAAAAGATGAAATAAAATGTCACCACATGAAGACAAAGCACAAATTATAAATTCACAATAGTAAACTATTACTGTAACTAGATGTTTTCTTCCTAAACAATCTATAATTATAGTTAATTGAGGTGCCAATAAAATCATTAAAAAAAACATTATGGTCAGGATTACCAAGGATCTACTAGTGCAATTTTATGGTCGAGAAGATAATAACTCGGGTGAGGAACAATTTCGTCAAGACGCCTTCACTATATCACTTACCAAAACTTCAACAACAAACACACTCATTAAACTTTCCTAAGGCTACAGTGGTGTAATAAACCCACTAAGCCAAGCAATGGTGTAATAAACCTCATACCTAAGGCTACATAAATTTGATAAACACTCGTTAAACCTTCCTAGGCAATCATGAGCAACATATGTGCCTGAAACTTTACAGCATCTACTTGAGAATATTACTAGTGCAAACCCCGGATAAATATATGTAATGCGATGCCGAGAAGTTAATTTGGGCCACTACAATTTTTACATCTCCAAGAAAATCCAAAAGTAGTGTATATTCAACAAGTAATGGCTACCAAATATAATCTATATGCTAAACCAATTTCTACAAAGCGTACATTCAATCTTAGAGACTCAACATACATCAATATTTTTGAACTCTAAGAAACGGAAAAAAGGCAGGCAACAATAACCTTCACGTATACAAACTTAGCTTAACTAAAGATTCATTGGATTCCAAAATCAAAGAGGCATGTTTCAAACAACCTAAAATTAGAACGAAATAAACTCAACCAAACGGTCAACGAAGAGAAGAGAAAAGATAAAACAGTAAACCAATCGACCTATATTTATTTACACTAGTCGAGATACAAAACAAAAATCAGCTCACAAATGAAAACAAACCTCATCTTAGAAACTAAAATTTAAGACTCCAAACTGAACCACAATCATAAACAGCAAGATGAGATCAAACAATGAGGTAAAAGTACACTAATCGGAAGAACTCATCTCGACATTAAATGGGATTAGCCCAACTTTCAGCGAGAAAATAAAAATCAAAAAATCATTTTAAATAAACGGACCAACTACACACTGATTTACAACCAACATTCAATCATAATGCACCCCAAATCATAACATTTGAACACTTACTCAATCAAGAATCAAGTAATCAACACATTAAGGATAGAGAGACATGGGCTGAAATCAGATGTTACCTTTTGAGGGGCAGAGAACCGGGAATGACGAGCTTTGAATAACGACGAGCTTCCACCACCACACGACCCTTTGAGAAATCCAGCAAACCACGAACAAGGCCAAAAAAAAATAATTAAGAAATTGTATTTTTAGGTGTATCTTTTATGTAACTTCCTGTAGCTTTGAAAAACTCTTTCTCGGTAGATTCTTGCCCTCAAAATTCAACTTCCAAAAAAAAACCCTTTTTTCCCTTTCTTTTTTTTTTGGTGAGAATAGAGGGTTATTTATAGGAGAAGTTGGGGCGATTTAGGGGGAAATTCACTGGAAAAATTCAGGAAAAATTCAAACAAATTTGAATTTCTTTCACTCTTTTCAAAGTAACAGTGAAGAGATTTGGAAATCCCTGAAAAGTGGGAAAAGGGACGATTGGACGTGTACAGGTGCCGCGATTTGGTGGGATTTTCTGAGTTTGCTGGGATTTTTTGCTGGATTTGCAGTGTTGAGTTCCTGGGTTTCACACGCAAGGAAGAAGAGGAAAACGCAGGGAGGTGGGGTCGGTTTTGGTATTGGGGTCGTAGGCACATTGGATATTTGGTGTTGTTGAGTTATTATTGTTTGTATTGTATGTTTTGTGGGCTGTTATTGTGGGAATGGGTTGCTGATAAGGTTGGGAATAAGGTGGGCTGATGAGTGTATTGTTGTTGGGCTGGGAATTATGAAGTAAGGCCCAAACTTGGTCTTTTGATGGGTTTAAGATGTTGGCAAAAGAATGAAGTTCAAAACTTAGTCAAATTGAATTTAATTGGTGAATTTGATTAAATATTAAACAATATGAGTTAATATAAATTAATTAATGAGCTTCTTAATCTAAACGAAATAAAAAAAATAATTAACTTAACTATAAACTAATTAATTCAATTACAAAACTAATTAACTCGAAATTATAGCTATAACTTAAAGTAAATTAATAAAATATTTAACTAAAATGTAAAATCTTTTGTGATGATTTTCAAATATTTATAAAATAGCGTGATTGCAAAAATATACATATTTATTTAAAAAGTGATAACATTACTTTAAAAATAACTTGAAAGTATTTTGAATTTCATAAAACTCATTAATTCAAAATTATAACCATCCCTAATATTTAAAATATAAAAATCTTTTTTGAGACGATTTCCGAATAATCATAAAATATACTAATTATATACATAATTATGTAAAACATATATATCATCTCAAATTTATGAAAAGTGACAAAAATATTTTAAAATCTTGCAAACTATATTATTATTATTATTATTTATTTATTTTTATTATTATTATTATTATTTTTAGAAATTTTATAAAACTAATTATTTTAAATCGTTTGAAATTGGAGAAGCTCGAAATGATTAATTTATATTGTGGAGGGTCAAAATTGAGTGTCAACAAGAACCTTTCCTATGAAGAAGTTCCGATTGAGATATTGGACCGGCAAGTTAAGAAGTTAAGGAACAAAGAGGTAGTTTCCATCTTATGGAGGAATCACTTAGTTGAGGTAAATAATTTCTTAAGTTTGGTCTTTTGGAAGTCAATTGTGCTATGAATTTTCTTTATGATTTCCTTATGTTGTGCATGTTATTGTGAGAATTCATGTTTAGTATATATTGATTTTTCATGATTTATATGTTCCTCATGTTGGTTTGCACTTTAGTATGATAATTGCATATTTGACTTCATGAGGTGAAATAATGAACATGTTTTGCTATACTTGTGATGATATGGCTTAATGGCTCTTTATTGATTCTATTGAGCTTGTTTGAGTTGGAGAAGGTAGTTCCTCCTAAAATGATATGAAATGATGAAGTTTTGTGCATGTTGGGTTGTGGATGAAGTTCCTACTTTCTTGTAATTGCATTGTTTATGTCTTGAGATGGAGTTGATGTTTCCTCCTACGAATTGTGCATTGTTTTGATGATGCATATTTGTTAGGATGCTAGTCTTGAGTCTTTACTTCCGTAGGGTGTCTAGATCACCATTCGAGGACGAATATTCCCAAGAGGGAGATAATGTAACACTCCAAAAAATGATAGGTTGAACTAGAGCCTAAACGTAAGGATGAACGTCTTGAAATGTGAGTTATAGGGATCAAGGCCATGAGGCAAGTGACATGGCGAAGAGCCCAAGCCAAAGCAAAAAGGCCAAGGCTGCCGCTAGCGATGAGCTACTGCCTCAACCTTCATGAGAAGGACCACGAGTCGTGGTCCTCACCACGGCTCGTGAAGGTGGGCGTAGTCTTTTCTTGGCCATGAAAGTTTGTCCATCAAACTCCCTAGCTACTGCCTCAACTTCACGGCCATCACCACGATCTGTGGTCTTGACCACGACCAAGCGAGGCTCTCGTGAAGTTGTCTTAGGCAAATAGCCAAATGTCCCCAAATGGCAAAGTCACTGCCTCAACTCCACAGGCATGACCACGTGTTGTGGTCCACTTCACGAGTCGTAAAGAGGCCCGTGGATATGACTTCGGCGATTGAACTTTTGACACAAAAATGGAGGCCACTGCCTCACCTTCATGGGCAGGACCACGGGTCGTGGTCCTTACCACGGCTCGTGAAGGTGGCTTTGGTGCCTGGGCATGAGTTTTGAATGAGGGTTAAACAAGTCTTTTCCTATTTTAGTCCAATTAAGTGGGGGGTGTTTTGTGTAGTTTAGGGGGTGGTTTATATATTGTTTTAAAGTCAATTTCATCCATTTTCATGTCATAAACTCAAACACCAAAAATATTTCCCCAAAATTCTCTCCTCTCAATATTTCTCTCTCCAGAAGTTCCTCCATTGAAGAACACCAAGAACTTGAAGGTTAGGGCTTAGGAATCAATCTTCTCAACTCCAATTCGTGGGAAAAGCTTCAATTAAGGTATGGGAACCTTGATTCATGGAACACTTTTCTCCATGAAGCCCTTCAAACTATAATTTTAAAATTGGTATATTGTTCAAAAACTAGGGTTTTTATTCTAGCCATGGCTTCTTCCTAACAATGATTTTATTATGTTAATTGCATTATATTATGGATGATTTGATGTTTAATGATGATTTTTATTGTAAATTTCCCCATGAACATGTGTTACCGCATGACCCCAATTTTATGAAATGTGATGGGTTTATTGATGCAAGGTGAAGACTATGAATTGTATATATGTTGAGGTTGTTATTGAATCTTGTTTTATTCATGCCTAAAGTAGTATTTTCGAAGTGTGATTGTGATACTTGGTTCATGACCCTTGAAGGGCGTAAATTGTGAAGGTTTGTTCATGAATGATGGAAGTTGTATGTGAACTTATAATTCACTTGAAAGGTAAAGATTTTATCACCATTGTGTAAATTGAGGTATTATGGAAAGGTCAATTATCCCCTTACCTTATACACATATTCACGTATGACTTGTCTAGGATGGTGATAACATTGTTGTTTGATTGAAAGGCTATTTCTCATGAAAATACCATGAATGTAATGTGATTGTTCTACTCACATGTTAATGTTGATTCTAAGGTTGAAAGTACATTCTCACCTTTAATGAATCTATGAGATATTATGATGAATTGTATTGAATGAAGGGTAGAGCACCCCTTCACACATGTAAATGCAATTTAAGACTAATTATGTATAATTTGGGAAATAATGCTTAGCACCGAGTGGATATGGACAATGAGGTAAAGGCCCTTCCGCCAATGTAATAGGTTGGCTCATCCAAGTGAACTCATGAGATGGAAACCCCTTCGCCAATGCAATCGGGAGGGTTTCTAGAAGCAATCTCCCTATCCCATAACTATGTGCCAACATAGGAATTTAGCTAGTGGATCCACCTTAAGGCTAAACATGTTAGTTCTACCTTAGGCAAGTAGGACACATTTTTTCGATGTGGGGTTACACGACTCTGGATTCCATGTAGCTCACATGGTCTATGTCGGTTATGGCTATTCTTCTTTATATGACAAGATAATGAATGAGACATGAACTAAACTATGACTTCTTGGTGAGTTTACTTAGTAGGAGTGGGGGTATGGGACTTCACTTCCACATTGCACAAGTAGACTTAGTAGGATGTTATGGGATGGTTCTTCTATGTTATGATGAGATATGAATGTATGCATGTATGTTGAATGGATAGTTGATATGAATGACTTTCCTTATGTTCAAGTAATGTACATGACTAGCTCCTTGTTGATGACTATTGATTATGATAAGGTCCAAAGGTGATATGTATGACCAAGGTAGCTTCAAAGGAGTACTTGGTATGGTTGGTATTATGGGATGCCAACCATACATTGCATAAGTGTTCCTTAGGGGTTTCTAAGGTGTTGATGTTACTATGTTATGAATATAAATGTGATTACGACTTGTCTTTGACATTGAAAATGCATGTTGGTTTCCAAACTTGATAAATGCATTCTTTTCAATTAAAATGTCCTTTTTATCATATTTCAAGGATTTTATGCATGTTTCCATACTTGGTACAATTTTGTGCCAACCCCTTCTTCCTTCTACATCTTAATGAGTGTAGGTACCAGCTAGGTTACTTTCACTCTCCTTTTGAAGAAGACTTGGATTGTTTATCTCCAATTTGTGGTGAGTCCTCAAGTTCGAGGACGGGATTTCCTATTTCTTGATTCATTTTGTATCTCGTATATTGAGACTTTTGTTGATGTAAAGGGCTAAGTCCCTAAACTTTGTATTCCTATGTTTTAGATGGTGTATGAGACAAAGTCCATATTTCCTATGATTTTCTTTTATGAAAAGTGAAATTGAACTTCTATTGTAAAAGTTTTAAATTTTTCCGCACTATTTTCTCTGTCTTATGTAATGATGATGCTAGAGGCTTGTATGAGATCCCTTCGGGGTCAAATATGATGTGTCGCATCTGGGGTTTAGACTCAGGTCGTGACATATTAATATTCTATAAACACAAGAGAAGGATTAGGAAAAGAACATCTATAGAGCTAAACTCTAAGGCACGACTTCAAGAATAATGAAAGAAGTGTAACTTTCTAACGTCCTATAGCCTCTCTCTCATAGATGTGTCGCGACTCACATAGATGAACAAGACTCTACTAAACGTGGCTTGTGAGACATCAACCCTAAAAACCATTTCCAAAATATTGTGCTCTGATACCAAGTTTGTCACGACCCGAGTCTAGACCGCAGATGCAACACAGCGTACTCGACCCCAAAGGGGTTTCATACAAGCCTCTTAGCATTCATAACATTCTATATATAGAAATAGTGAGGAATTTATAACTTTTGTTTTATAAATTGAACAATCAAAATACATTTATAAAGCAGCAGAATACTAAAGTGTCACATGGACATCTTAGAAAAAACTTTAAACAAGTAAGGATCACGGCCCTTTACAATTGAATGTCTTAACAATAGTCTTAAAACATGAAAGAACTAGAAACATTAAAAGTCCTTGTCCTCGATTTATAAGGACATACCCAAAATGTATTGGAGAACTCTAATCCAAGCTTCACTAGAGAGAATGCAATCACTTGCCGGAACCTACACTTGTAGTAAAAATATGAAGAAGAATGGGTTAGCATAATTAAGTACTAAGTATGATAGCCATGCAAAAACATGCTTAAAACGGACATTTTTGTTTGAAGGTCATGCTTTTATGCCATTTGATAAAACTTCATGAACATTGATAAAAGAGGCATAATATAAGTCACAACAAACATTCAAGTCATATTTTATATTTGAACATATTCAACACATAAACATTTCCCTTCATATTAAGCCTACACCTCAAGTAACCCTCAAGCTATACCTTGTGCAATGTATAGGTAGCGTCCCATACCACCACCCACACTAAGGCACCACCTTAAGGTCACCAAAAGTGAACTTACCATTCATCCTATCCACCTTTACACAATAAAGCATATAAGATACATAAACATTACATGAGTCACATCATCACATTAGGACCAACATCTAAGACAACTCTAAGTCATACTTGTGCAATGTGCAAGTAGAATCCCATACTACTACTCACACTAAGTACTCCTTTGAAGTCACCATAGACAAGACACATTCATAAATAATAAGTCATGAAAAGGAAGTAATTCATAATACAATCCAAGTATAGCATGCATCTTTACATTTAAGCATATAAGTCAACCTTCTTCATTAACTTCATTTAGGACACATTCATACATTAGCCATTAAGGCTTAGAGAACTCACTATGACCCTCTCAAAGCCTACTCGTGCAATGCATGGATAGCATACCATACTACTACCCACACTTTGTAGAACTCCTCAAGAAACCGTAATGCACATCTCACATGATGGGAATAAGCGTTTAACTGACATAGATCATGAGAGGTAGATCATGGAATTCGGTGTCGTATGGCCCCACACTGTAAAGAGGTGGTCTACTTGCCTAAGGTAGACTGGTAACATTAGCTTTTGATAGAATCCACTGGCTAATATCATATGTGGGCACATAGTTATGGGAGAGGAAGATGTTCCTTGGAACTCTAACCTAACATTGGGAGAGTTTCCATCTAACCATATCCAATCGGTGCTTAGCCTACATTCCCATAGATTATTTGATTCACATTGCATTAGTGTACTAGGGAGGATTGCCATTAGCCTATCAACCCAAGTTACATCATTACACAAGGAGGGAATGTTATAAGCCTATCTATCCATGGTACATTCAAGGATAGTTGTAGAGTCCTCATGAAAGGAATGCCATAAGCCTATCGATTCATGGTTCCTCATTACATGCAAATACTCATGAAAGGAATGCCATAAGCCTATAGATTCATGGTACATTGACTCGTTAAGAAGGGAATGCCATTAACCTATCGGTTCTAGAGTCTTCATTACATTAGATCATTTATGAAAGGAATGCCTTAAGCCTATCGATTCATGTTTATCAAGTCAAGACACATTCATTACGTCTATATCAAAGGAATGACATAGCCTATCGATTCATATTCATCAAGTGAAGACCCATTCATTATACAAGAAAAGGATGCATGAGCCTACCAATTCTAGATTCAACATTCACTATAGAAATCCTTCACATTCTATCATCATAATTCATGAGTGTCAATTGAGAATATACTATCAACAATAATACAATTACATTCTATACATGATCATCATTATATCATTGAAATCACATGCATATCCTTCACATCATAATCATACATAGTAATTAAACACCTCCACCTTTCAAGTGGATCAACATCTCTAAAACAATTCTACGTCAATATATAATTAGGTCGTACTTGCCCTTTCAAGGCCATGATCACAAATCATCAAATCACCAACAATTCACCATAATTAAGGCTTATATAATGATACAATTCAATAACCCAAAGTAATTTAGACAAATTCCATTCATAAGCTTTCATAATCATCAAACCCACTTCATAAGGCACAATTTAGGAATTGAGATAAATCATGGGTTCATAGAGTATTTTCATCATAAATCATCAATTAAACACCAATACAATCATAATTTGTCATTAGAAACCATTTGAAAAGGTTTGATGAAAGAACCCGTTAGATTTAGTAAAACCCTAGGTTTTTCATACCTTTAAATCACCTTTGAATTGGCTCCTTGAATGAAAAGTTAGACAAGGATCAAGACTACCATACATTGCTATAGATTCCCCACGAAATTTGAGGAAGAAACACCTTGGAATCCACCAACCCTAGCTTCAATGGCTTCTGTCTTCTTCCTTGAGTTTAGAGAGAAACATTTTACTTCTTTTGGGTTTTAGAGAAATAAGGAGTCAATGACTTATTTTAGGACTTAAACCTATATATACTAGTGATATAAACCATTTAAAATCAACCCCACTTAATAATTAAATAAAAGGAAATTACTTAAAGCTCCCTAGTTGGGGCAGTGCCGTCAGGGACCACGAACACTTTGACGGGTCGTGAGAAGCACCACGGCTCGTGGTGGTTCCTATGGTCCCCTAGGCAGTGTGCCTCCTGACCTTTCCAAGTCCTAAAGGTCCTAAGGGAAGACCACGAAAGCTCTCACGATCCGTGGTCAAGACCACTAGTCGTGGTGATGCTTGTGATCATGGAGGCAATAGCTAGGAAAAGTTGCCTTGACTCCCTTGAGCCTAAGTGAGATTCACGCCCATTTTGATGGACCATCTAGGGAACCACGGCTCGTGGTGGTCCCCGTGGTCTTTGAGGCAGTAGCCTCTTCAACAAGACACAACCCTCATCAAGCTAAGGCAACCCCACGAGCCTTCCCACAGCCCGTGGTCATGACCACGAGTCGTGAAGTGGCTCGTGAAGGGAAGCCTTGGCTTGGCACCTTTCTAGGGCTTACTATCTAACCAACCGCGGGTGGCACCATGGTTCGTGGTGACCACCACGGGTCGTGAAGACCCTCGTGGTCTAGGGATGTAGTAGGAGGTAGCCTAGGTTCCCAAACCATGGCCTACACCCAAAACCATTTGCCCTTGCCCTTAACTCTCGACGTTAACCCTCATGTTTAGGTTCTAGTTTAACCTATCATTTTCCGAGTCGTTACATAAATACCTCCACCTTTCAAGTGGATCAATAGTCAAGCACATTCTACTTCAACATATAATTTAGTCATAACTTGCCTTCAAGCCCATGAATCTCAAATCATAAATACACCAACAATTTACCATAATTAAGGCATAGATAATGATACAATTCAATAACCTAAAGCAACTTAGACATATTCCAATCATAAGCTTACATAATCAACAAACCCACTTCATAAAACAACAATTTAGGAATTGAGAGAAATCATGGGTTCATAGAGTGTTTTCATCATAAATAATCAATTAAACACCAATATAATCATAATATGACATTAGTAACCATTTGAAATTGTTTGAAGAAGGAACCCATGAGATAGAGTAAAACCCTAGGTTTTTCATTAACTTGAAAACTTTGAAAATTTACTTTGAATGGACTCTAGGGGTGAAATCTACCCCTAGATGAAGGATCATCATATCTTGCTTAAGATTCCCCAAGAAATTTGATGAAGAAACGCCTTGAATCCAAACCCTCGCTCCCACTTCTTCTTCCTCCTTGAGTTAGAGAGAGAAATATTGAGAGAGGAAGAACTTTGGGGTTTTGATTTGGGTGTTTTGAATAATGGGTTAAAATATGTGTTAAAAGACTTAAAACTATGTATATATATATGGTATATAACTATTTAAAACGACCCCACAACATTACAACTTACATACAAAATTACCAAAAAGGACTTTGTTTTATAAAAAATATATTTTTGGACTGGTTTTTAAGAAAAATCAAGAAAACTGATTTTCAATAGATTAAAACAGGAAATCAATTGAAAAATATTTAAGGGGTTCGGGGTTCTTATTAGCATTTCGGGAAGGGGTTTGAAAGCACCCAAAATGCCCGCTAACACGCGGTTATCCGATAATTAATTATTTGGCTAAAATATTTTAACTTATCTTGAATTGCAAAAGTGAACTACTTTATGTTGGGACCTATTTTAATAGAAAAATGATGAAATATTATCTAAGTGAAGTATTTCATAACCTTATTTATTTATCATTTATTTATTTTTTAAGTCAAGTGAAATATGAGTAATTTAGTTAAGTAATTAATTCAAAATGGGTGTCTTTCGGGGATTTTGAATATTTTCAACCCTAAGATTAACAAAAAATATTAACAAGTAAATAAACAAAAATAAAAAAGAAGAGGGAAAGAGACTCGGGACCAAGTTCGGTTTTCCTGTCCGCCTGGACCGATACTTGGGCCCATTTTTGTCACCTGCACCTGTCCTAAGAACTAACAAGTATAGTAAATAAATGGGCTTAGACCCCAAACAACAAAATACAATTTATTTTTGGAATTAAGAGTGGGCCTTTGGCCCAATCTTTTCAATTTCTCGATTTGTTGCTTCCTGCTACTTCGAAACCTGTTCGTCAACTTTTATGGCTGACTGACTCGAGGAAGATGAGGATATGGGGGCCTTTATGGCCCATCCGAAATGTGAGGGGACGGATATAGGAGTCCGAGAGGACTCGGAGACAATCACAACACACGAAAGAGAAGACAACATTAGCATATGAAATAAGGAAATAAATAAAAATATGATTTTAACTCATAACAAAACAAACTAGACAATTCGAAACGCAAGAAAAGCTACCACCAATAAACTTTGACAAATTTCCAAATAAACACAAATTTAGAAAGAAAAGCAAACACGCATTTGACAAGAGGAAATCACATTTTTTATTTAAGTTAAGCAACAAAGTAGTACCACTGTCTATCATACTAGAAGGATACCTCACATCTAATCATTCTAAATGCAATATTAGTCAAATATCAACAAGGTATACCAAATGACATCCCACAATATAGCATATTTAAAATATAATAAAATGTACGAGATATTCAAACCCATTTGAGCTATTTACTATCATTAATTTAATGCTTAATAACCTACAGTGAGGCAAGAAATAAATTAGACAAAAATCTGCACCCGACTAGAAGAAGTAATAAAACTTAACAATAACGACAACTTCACACAATGGTTTACGAGATCTCGGCTTTACACATTAATAGAAAGCAATCAAACATAAATGGACATTATTTGTTTCAAAATAGAAGCCATAAATACGACACATCAAAACTATGGGGAATACATAGGGGGAGGGGGCGAATATTCAGCAGGACATACCACGAGAAGTTAACACCAAAGATGTCAAAACTAAAATGGAAAATAAGACAAAGAACTCGAATTCTATATCGACTTGACTTGCAAATACGAGCATTTTTTACTGAAATCCGGATAGCGAGAGGGCAAAGTTATATTAAACCGAGCATAAATCCTAACCCGAAGATTAACTCAATGCTACCAATAACACAAGACAAACATGATAAACACACACGAAAGGTCAGACACTAATCAACAAGCATATTAGAATACATATTAGTTCATTTCTAAACAATGACGTGAGAAAAGAGAATGAGATCACTAAGATAGAAATAAATAAAAGCTAGCATCACAGACATCCTTAGCATATCCATTAATTCGAAACTCTTACACTTGCATAACCAACGACATCAAACAGAACAAACCAAATGCGGCACCCCTAATGTTTAACATCAGAATAGACAAGATAATATAGGTTCAACATCGTTCGAGTAACGAAAACAAAATTCAAATAAGGCGGCAGAACAACATCAGCACCAGATACAGGATGACAAAAGACTTAATCCTATACTGAAACTAACTCATGGAAATTATTTAGTAACATATATGCAGTACAAGCAGGCCATCAATATTTGGTAATAAGTAACAGTAACGTCACAGCGAAATGTCGATTTTATTACACTAGGAACGTCATGACAAAAATAGAAGAAAACAAAGAATAATATAGAGGAAGAGTCACCTTTTTTCGGGCAGCAACCGAGACAGAACGAGTAGAAAGTTGCAATCCTTCCACCACAAAAGCGGAACCACGAACAAGAATCCGAACGAAAGTTACGAATCTCAAACGAACAACTAGTCTTCTCGGAAACTGGAATCGAAGAACTTTCTGTTTCTAGCTCTTTCTTCTTCTTCTTTTTTCGCTTAAGTTACTCTCTATTTTTCAGCTAGAAAGATCCAATCTAAAAAATAATTCAACTTCCTCCAAAAAAAAAAACTCTTTTCTTTTTTTTTCCAATGAATAAGGAGGTGGTTTAAATAAGAGACGATTTCTGGGGAAAGGGATCAAATCCGAACAAGACAAGGACCTATTCCGAATTTGAATTTCGAATTCTTTCACCAAATAAGGAAGACATCCTTTTTCTCTGAAAGTTCATCTCATTCCGGAAGAGGAAAGGATGAACCGATGCTTCGGATCAATTCTGTTGTCCTTGGGGCAAGACATGTCTTGATCTCAAGGCTCCCAAGGACAAAGCACGTCGCTAGCAGCTGCTGGAAGCGTACTGGATTCAGAGGCAAAAGAAGAAGACGACAAAGGCGCCAGCGTACAGCCCCTCTGCGATTTCTATCTATCTCTGTTGCTTTTCCGTTCGCTTCACTATTTGGACTGTTGTTGGAACGTTTGGATCTCTTTGTTGAAGAAGAGAGTTGGGCCGGGTCGGCTGATTTAATGAAGGGAAATTGAGGGATCAAGATTAGTCTGAAAGTGGACTGAATCTGAACTTGGGCTGCTGAAAGCAAATAAAAAAAAAGGTTGTTTCAGCTCCAAAAAATTTGGTCTTAAAAGCATTGGAACTTAATCTAGGAATGTCTATATCTGCAAATTATGAAATAGCTATTGAATTACAATCTCGACCAATCTAAGTTGAAATTGTAGCCAAATCGAATAAAGTATTTAGCCGAATGAGTTTAGTTGATAATTTGACTAAAACTAAAGAAGATGAATTAGTAGACATTAAGTAATGAGCTTCTTAATCTTAACGGAATAAAATAATTGACCTAATTATAATATAATTAAAATACGAACAAGTCAATTCAGAATCATAATTAGGATTTAAACAAACTAAATTAACAAAATACTTAGCTAAAAGGAAATAAAATCCTTTGATATGATTTTCAAATATTTATAAAATATATTAATAAATATATAAGAACTATGTGAAATATATATTATTTATAAATTATGAAAATCGACCAGAATCACTTAAGATGATTTTATAAAACTAATTATTCTAAATCGTTTGGAAATTAAGAAGCTCGTGAATTAATTCCTATCGGGGAGGGTCAAAATTAGGTGTCAACAGACTTTACTTGGCAGCCCCGTCCAGGCACCACGGCCACTTGGACGGTCCGTAAAGGGGACCACGGCCCGTGGGGGCGCCCGTGGTCCTCTAGGCAGTAGCTCCATTTCACATGTCATGCCTTCATGAGGCCAAGGCATGATAACGGAACCTCCCATGATCCGTGGTCTACACCACGAGTCGTGGTGGAGGTCGTGGTCTAGCCTTAGACTCATGGATGCAAGACCTCGGAGCACTGACACCAAGTCACCTCCACTCCCCTCTTCACGCCTCGTCAAGGGCACCATGATCCGTGGTGATGCCCATGGTCCCTTGACCATTAGCTCCTCAACCTTTACAACATCCCTACCAAGCTAAGGTAACCCCATGAGCCTTCACATGTCCCATGGTCATGACCACGAGTTGTGAAGTGGCTCGTGAAGGGGAACCTTGACTTGGCACCAACTAAAGCACACTACCTTGCAACCACGGGTGGCACCACGGGTCGTAAAGACCCTCGTGGTGATGTGAGGCAGTGGCTAGGCCTAGTTTTTAGGCAGCCTTGTCCCCTCACCATGGCCTACACCGAAAACCTTAAGCCATTTCCCTTAACTCTTGACGTTAAACCCCATGCTAAGGCTCTAGTTTAACCTATCATTTTCTTACATTGATTCATTTCCCTTTTTCGGATACAGGGTGTTACAATATCTCCCCCTTGGGATCATTCGTCCTCGAATGAGATTCTAGGAATACCTTAAATGAAAAGACTCAAGACTAGCAGCCCATCATGCCTGCAACTCATCAAAAGGCACAAAATCAAGGAGGAAACACCAACTCCAAGCTAAAACATACTCAATGCATCATAAGAAAGTAGGAACTACATCTAGCAACCCAATATGCATGAAACTTCAAAAATCAATCGTGTTCAATGGAGGAACTACCTTCTCCAAGCTAAAAGCATGCTCAACATCCTCTCATGGAGCCTTTATGCAATTTATTCTCAAAAAACATATTTAATACATGTTCAACAGTCATCTCATGAAGTCTGTACTTATACTCAATGCACAACAACATGACGAAAATAAATCATATAAGTCATTTCTTTCAAAACTTAAGCTTTTTCATGAACATGCATAAATAAGGAAATCATGGAAACACATGACTCCAAAACAAAGACCAAACGAGGAACTCATTACCTCAAGCTAGAGTAAGAGTAGAAGGAAAGAGATGAGGCTATCGGGACATCATATCGGCCTCGGCCTCCCAAGTAGCACCCTCAACTAGATGATTCCTCCATAACACTTTCACGAAAGCAACTTCCTTGTTTCTCAACTTCTTGACCTGCCGGTCTAAAATCTCAACCGGAACCTCTTCATAAGAAAGATTCTCTTTAACTTCCAAACTCTCTAAGGAAACTATATACGTCGGATCACCTACACATTTCTTTAACATGGAGATATGGAAAATCGGATGCACCGATGCCAACTCATTTGGCAAATCAAGTTCATATGCAACCTTATCAACACGCCTTAAAATATGATATGGGCCTACAAAATGGGTACTAAGCTTCCCTTTCTTGCCAAACCTCATTACTCCCTTCATGGGTGAGATTTTGAAGTAAACCCAATCATGAACATCAAACTCAAGATCTCTTCTTCTAACATCGGCATATGACTTTTATCGACTTTGGGTCGTTTTCAACCTTTCTCTAATAAGTCAAACTTTCTCTATGGCCTCATGTACCAACTCGGGACCTATTAGGGAAATTTCACTCACCTCAAACCATCCTATAGGAGACCTACACCTCCTACCATATAATGCCTCAAATTGAGCCATATCAATACTCGAGTGATAGCTATTATTATAGGCAAACTCAATCAATGGCAAATGGTCATCCCAATTACCCATAAAATCAATCACACAAGACCTCAACATGTCTTCCAAAGTTTGGATAGTACGCTCCACTTCCCCATTGGTTTGAGGATAAAAGGTCGTACTAAGCTTAACACGAGTACCAAGACCCTTTTGGAAAGACTTCCAAAACTAAGAAGTGAATTAAGTACCACGATTGGAAATAATGGACAAGGGCACTCAATGCAGCCTTACCATCTCTCTCAAATAAAACTTAGCATAATCTTCATCCGAATAAAACCTTGATGGGAATAAAATGAGCTAACTTCGTCGTCCAATCTACTATTACCCAAATCAAGTCATGTTGTCGCCAAGTACGTGGCAAGCTTACTGTGAAGTCCATATTCACATCTTCCCACTTTCAAGTAGGAATACCAATGTCTTGGGAAAAACCTCCCAATTTCTAATGCTCGACATTCACTTGTTGAAAATTTGGACACTTAACCACAAATCACACAAATGCTTCTTCATCCCATTCCACCAATAGATCTCCCACAAATCACAATACATATTGGTGGCTCCCAACTGAATAGAATACCGAGAACTATGGGTTTCTGTCAATATATGTTCCCTCAAGTTATCAACATCCGGAACACCTAAATGACCTTGATATCTAAGCACACCATCTCCCCCTTGGGAGAAATCCTCAACGGACTTTTTGAGCACCGCCTCTTTCAACTCACCCAAAATTGGATCAAGACCTTGCTTAGCTTTCACATTTGCCACAAAAGATGATTCAGAACCATTATGAACCAAAACACCACCTTTGGTGGAGTCTACAAGCTAAACTCCCAACCGGGCCAAACTATGGACATCTCGAACCAACTATTTCTTTTCATCCTCAATTTGAGCAACACTACCCATTAATAACCGACTAAGAGCATCCGCCACCACATTCGCTTTACTAGGGTGAAAGAGAACACTCATATCATAATCCTTCAATAATTCAAGCCACCTTCTTTGGCAGAGATTCAAGTCCTTTTGGTTGAACACATATTGCAAACTCTTATGATCAGTGAAAACATCAACATGAACCCCATACAAATAATGCCTCCAAATCATTAAGGCAAAAACAATTGCCGCTAATTCAAGGTCATGGGTAGGATAATTCTTATCATGAATCTTAAGTTGCCTTTTGAAGCATAGGCAATATCTCTCCTATTTTTCATAAGTACACATCCCAACCCAATTCTAGAGGCATCACAATATACCACAAAGTCATTCGTACCTTTCGGTAAGGTCAACACCGGAGCGGAAGTAAGTCTATCTTTCAACTCTTGAAAACTCTTCTCACGAGCTTCAGACCATATAAACTTAGCCTTCTTTTGAGTCAAAGCCGTCAAAGGAGAAAAAATGGAAGAAAATCCCATAATAAATCTTCTATAGTAGCCGAACAAACCCAAGAAGCTTCTAATATCCGATGGGATTAGAGGTCTAGGCGAACTCTTGACCACAACCGTCTTCTTGAGATCTACCTCAATACCCTTACTTGAAACAATATGACCAGGAAAAGCTACGGACCTTAACCAAAATTCACATTTGCTAAACTTTGCAAAGAGTTGTTAGTCCTTAAGAATTTGAAACAAAATCCTCAAATGATCAATGTTCTCATCCTCACTCCTTGAGTAAATCAATATATCATCAATAAACACAGTTACGAACATATCAAGATATTGTCTAAACACCCTACTCATCAAATCCATAAATGTCGCCGGAGCATTAGTAAAACCAAACAACATCACAAAAAGCTCATAATGACCATACCGAGTTCTAAAAGTCATCTTCGAAATGTCACTTTCCTTCACCCTCAATTGGTGATAACCCGACTGAAAATCAATCTTAGAGAAATAACTTGCTCCTTGAAGTTGGTCAAACAAATCATATATTCTTGGAAGAGGATACTTATTCTTAATGGTCACCTTGTTCAACTGGCGATAGTCAATACATATACGAAAAGAACCATCCTTCTTCTTAACAAACAAAACTAGAGCACCCCATGGAGAGATACTCGATCGGATGAAACCCTTATCCAACAAATCCTTCAATTGCTCTTTCAACTCCTTTAGTTTTGTTAAAGCCATTCTATAAGGAGGAATAGAGATAGGTTGTGTATCTCAGAGAAGATCAATACCGAAGTCTATTTCCCACTCGGGAGGAATATCGGGCAAGTCATCAGGGAACACTTTCAGAAACTCATTAACAACAGGGACCGACTCAACTGCAGGGGTTTCGGAATCTACATCCCTCACTCTAACTAGATGGTAAATGCAACCTTTAGAAATCATCTTTCTAGCTTTAAGACAAGAGACAAACTTACCCTTAGGCATAGAATTTCCCCCCTTCCACTCAAGGATAGGCTCATTTGGGAACTGAAACTTGACTACACGAGTTCTACAATCAATAGAAGCATAACAAGAGTGAAACCAATCCATATCAAGGATCACATCAAATTCTAACATGTCAAGCTCTACCAAGTCAACAAGAGTAACTCTATGGGATAAAGAAATGGGACACTTTCTATAGACCCTCTTAGCCACAACGGAATCACCAATAGGACTAGAGACAATAAAAGGTTCTAACAACACATCCGAAAGAACATCAAACCTCATAGCCACATATGGCATCACAGAAGACAACGTAGCACCGGGATCAAGTAAAGCATAAACATCGAGTTGGAAAACTTTCAGTATACCGGTAACCACATTTCTTGCGCATGCACCATGAGATGAGAGATGTCCATGTCACCAATGAGCATGACGGTACTGCACTCTTCAACCACCATTTCAGACACACCAGATATGAACTTACTCATTCTTGCCCTAGAATCGGCAATCATTATTGGAGCATATTTCAATAATTGTGTGAACTTTAGAGCACATTCCCTCACACTCATACTTCTTTGACGAAGGTTAATGAATTCAAGCATCTTTTCTTCCCTCATTTCAAGGGGAAAGAACCTATCAAGAAAAGTAGTCTTAAACCTCTCCCATCAAGAGGACCCGCATCTTCTGATCTTCATTATTTTTATTGATTGTACCACACTTGCGCAACACCTTTCAATATATAAGCGTCCAACTCCGCCTTTTCAACCGGGGTAACTCCCATGATCATCAAAATCTTATAAACCTCATCAATAAACTCTTGAGGATCTTTCTCAACCTTAGAACCATTAAAATCCAGAGGGTTCATCTTAGTAAAGTCCCTCAATCTTGAAGTCGTCGTACCCACATTTGGGTTCAGGGGAACTGCAACCCCCCCTATTAGCTTGGGCCATCATGGCTTGAGCCAACACTTGAAAAGTAGCCCTAAACTCCGTATTTGTAACTTGTTCGGCCAAAGGATCGACCGGAGCTTGAGGAGGAGCTTCTTGTTCCGCATTCTCCCTCAGATTCCTTCTAGCATATGCCCTTCGAGTAGACATATCATGCACGACTTTAGAGTAATGAAAGAAGTGGAGTTTCCTAATCATCTTGTAGCTCTTATACATAAATGAGGCGCGCTTCACATTCTTGAACAAGAGACGTGGCTTGAGACATACTAGAACCTTTCTAAACCTTGAGTTTTGATTACCAAGTTTGTCAAGACCCACGGGTACACCCTAGATGTAAAATGGCGTATAGAACCCGAAGGACTCCATACAAGCCACTTAGCTCTCATAATATAAGAAATATAACAATAACAGTAAAACAATGTCCAAGTCCAAAATATTTTATAAAGAAAAGTGGAAGTTTAGACACTTTGTCTCATCATAGCAATCTATTACAATAGAATGAAATTGGGCCTAGCCCATACATCATGTTCAAAAGATAAATATATGAAAAGGAACTAAATTATGGAAATCTGTCCTCGAACCATGAGGACTCACCATGCTCGGGAATCAATCAAATCCAAGATCTAGCCCAAAACTGGGAACCCTATTTGTCGGATCCTATATCTGGGGAAAATGTAGGTAAGAGTATGCATTAGTACAAACAATGTACCAAGTATGATAGTTATGCATAAAAATATTTAAAACATGCTAAAAAGGACATTTCATTTCATGACGTGCAATTGACCAAATAAAACTTGATAAAAGAGGGTTAGAAAACATAAGTCATAAAATTGTGGTCAATGCAAGCTAACATCATCATTAAAACCTTTCAACTCATATGCAATACTTCTTGAAGTAACCTTAGTTCATTATTCATCTTGTTGTGGGGAAATTACCCTTAACCGACATAGAGACCGTGTGAGCTATAACATGATCCCTCGATGTCTCCCACACCGAAAAGGGTTGTTCTACTTGTCTAAGGTAGAACCATGAACTTATATCTTAAGTGGATCCACTAGCTAATAAACCTATGGGGCACATAGTTTAAGGGATAAGGATATTGTTACTAGAAACCTGGCCTCTACTAACGGGTGAGCTTCCATCTCAAGAGATTGCTTCTAGAAACTCGACCTCTACTACGGGAAAGCTTCCATCTCACATCAATATCCTCTTGGTGCTAATCATAATTCCCATGGAATAGTCATTTCTTACTTGTTCTTATCATACATGGAAAGGTATGCTAGGATAACCAATCCAAGCTAGTTTCATTAGGATAGCTCTTACTCTTTGATTCAATTAGGTAAGAAAGCCTTTTAACCTAAGAATCCATATTATGTGAGAAAACCTTTCACATCATGCTAGTATGTGTTTATGAGAATATCGTTTCACAACACAACATCAAACATCATCATTGGCACTTTACTCTCAAAGCACCTTTAAAACATTTACATAGGTTTCATAAGATCATGAATATACTCATACTTTGGCCTTTCAAGGTTCAAAGCTTACTTTCAATCACCACATCTAGAAATCAAGAATTATATAGGGATTTCATCATAAATTCATGTGATTATATCACCTCATGCTTTAGTTCATAAAACTCCTCTTTCATAGTCAACAATCCACATCATATGATCACAATTTGGAAAACATGGGGGGTTTACATAGGTTCATAGGAGAAACATTATGAAACCATTGTAAATCATCAATTCATGCATATTAAAACATAACTCAATCATTTAGATCAAAAATTAAGGGAACCTATGGTAATTGAGGAAAACCCTAGCTAATTCGGGGAATTCTACTTTGAAAATAGAAGAATTTGAGGACCCATGAATGAAAGGAATTCATGGATGAAGACTAACATATCTTGAATCCAAATGCTAGCCTTCAATGGAGGAATTGAGACCTTAGCTTGAAACCCTCATTCTTCTTCTTCTTCAAGTTTTAGAGAGAGAATTATTTGAGATGAGGTTTTGATCTTCTTTTGTGATTTTAGTAGAATGAAGTAAATGGATCTAATTTGGGGGTAAAAAGAATTATATAGGGGTCCTAGACATAGGCAAAACAACATTGTATAAGAGTTAATTAATTAGGAAATGACCCAACTGACACTGAAAAATAACTCCCAACAGCGACCTACAGCCACCCATCGGCGGACCATTGACTGATCGACGGTCTGTCCTACACGACCGTCAATGGTGGTCAGGAAGGTGAATCCTAGCTATCGAACCATGGATTGTGGTCTGACCTACGGTTCGTTGGTCAGACCATGGTCCTGATCCTCCAGACCTCTCTTAGGCAGTGCCATCCACGGACCACACCTACGGTGCATGGTCCTATCCATGGGCCGTGGGTATCCCTCGTGGTTGGCACTTGTAGTTTTCCCAAAATTGATTTATTTCCCTTTTTCGGATAAAAGGTGTTACATATCCACAGATTGCCTAAGCTCATCTCTACATTTGCTCTTACTAGTCAATTGGACCAACGTGGCAAGTTCTAGGTATTATCAAACATGCATTTCAAGGCAACCTCACCACACACGACATTCAACACAATCATCAAACAAGACTTAACCATTTTCGCTAGCGTGCAACGATCATCACAAGAGTTCCATTCAACAACTGGCATAGTCACAATGTGATGCTACGAGTTCACATATGACTTATGCAACTCAATTCACCTCATCATATTTGCACACACATGTCGTTCAAACAAGAGCACTATTCAAGTCATCGGTATTGATCACAACCAACACTCGAAATTGCAAGAGAACGGTCACTTTCAAACACACAAGAGGTGGCAATTTTTTTTTAAAATTGGTTCAAAACCATTTGCAATTCAAAAAAAAGGACAAACACAATGGATCAAAACCATATATATAAAAACACAAGATACGATCCAACATTTTCAAAACAATACTAGCAACTATCCACAAAATAGCCCAAAAGAGGTGGGTATAGAAATACCTCACCCCGCCAAACTAATTTAGCAATTTTCCTCAAATGCGCAAAAATAATAAAATAGTCTGAAAATAACAAAAAGGGAGTCAAAAGGATCATCCTACCAAGATAATCTTGAGGTGAAATCTTCATGTCAGTGACTCCATATGTCGGGCATCAGTGCCCGGCTCATCAACATACTTGGCTCCACTGCAGCCCACCATCGGTGCCTCTATGAGTTATGCCTCAATCTCTGTCTAAACCATGGACCCCTCAAGGTCCTCCAGATCATCGTACATAGTTGCATCATGGACACCCAGCTCCTCCTCATCAGCCTCAGCCTCAGAATCAGCACTTGTGTCCTCTCTATCAAGATCTCCAATCATAGTAGCCGGAGGAACACTTGAACTGACAGGGACATATGCACTCGGGACTTCGGGGATCTCCACCATACCAAATATCATAGATAGGTCTGTGGACCTTAGCTCATCCATGTCCTTCCTCGGCCCAACAATATTGGTCTTCAAATCCGTCACAGTAGCAGAATCACCCCGGCGTTGCTCACAAGCCTCTACCCTCACTGTAAGGGCATTTAAAGAAAATTTATGGGCCTCTATCGACTCTCTGTGCTCTCTCAGCTCCGCCTGAATAGGTTCCAGGGCAGCAGCAATAACCCTCTCAATCAATCCAGGCACAGCGGCCTCGACCTGAGAGCCACGCACATCAATAAACTAAGCCAGATGGCCCATCTTATATAACATGGCCTGGGTGATAGGGGGTCGGGAGGAAGCAGTAGGAGGAGGAGGGGGTACAGCAGATGAACTAGGAGAAGTGGAAGTAGAAGGATTAGACGTACATATAGGCTCACTAGCCTAAGGAGGAAGTATTCCCTTAGTCGGCAACGTATCAACATCAACTAACGGGGACGTATCCACCAATACAGCTCTCTTCATGTTGGCCTCATCCCTCATGTACTTGTCCTCGATTCGTTGGATGTTAGTAGAATAAGTGGGGGTCACCACCACTTCCGTCTTCTCATTCATAGGGACACAGGCGCGCCTTCACAACTAGGTGATCAACACTAGAAAGGGAAGAGAGGTATGACTCTTCTTGTCCCTCATGGCGATCTCTTTCTCAATGAACAGACCCAAGTTAAGCTTCTCCCGATCCATGATACAGCCCAAACATGATGCCTTTAGATGTCGGAGAATCGACTCATTCTACGAAGGCATAATGGTGCTGCTAATAAACTCGAACCAGTATATGGCAGCCACGTTTAGGTCCTTCTTCTCAATTAGCACACCAGCTTCAATCCATCTTTGGGTCACATCGGAGATCAGAGGAGCTAGGCAACCTTTCAAATCATCGAGGGTCTTCATTTAGACTTTGTCAACATAATAGTGCATGAAGTCCCTTGAACACCTGAGTACCTCATTAATGTCCAAGTTGCTACACTTCACCTTTTGGACCCGGACCATCAAATGATCTACCAGTTTAAACGCACTGGCCTTTTTTACCCCTTTTGGTAGCAACTCTCCATATGTTGAGTAGAACTCCCAGACACAAGTGGGAATTTAAGGGCCTCGGGGCTTCGTGAATATTTCAACTGGTGGAACTTTAAGGTGCTCCACACTTCTTTGTACTGGTCTACCACGCCATCCATAGACTACTTTTTTTCCTCTAGAACGGTCCTCAGATCATCAGCCTTTAGTCTATTGAGTGACCGAGGTGGAGGAAGCTGAACTGGTGGAACCTGCACTACTACCTGAGCTAGAGCTGGAGGTTAAAGAGGCAGAGGAGGCACCGAGATCACAAACGGATGCCAGAGAACTGCCCTCAGAGTGGCCCTCACCCTCAGAATAGGTGAGATAAGTGGCATAAACACCCTCACTGTCGGAGCTCTCCTTCGCTGGTGTAGGTTGTACATAGCCTTTGACCTTGCCCTTTCACCTTTTTGGAGGAGGTTTGGAAACCATGGCCCAGGAGGCTGCAACCTCCTTATTAATCACGATCCCTCTAGTCCGCTTTTGGGGTGGTTGATTCCAGCCAGTGACCTTTGGTCTAGCCATTTCTACAAAACAAAACCACACACGTTATATGCAATTCAAACAAACAAAAATTCAAAGTTATAAAACTGTGCAGGAAGACTCACCGAACCCAATCGGCGAGCCAAGTCAGGCTCGCCGAAAGTTCCAAAGTAAACTCATTCGAATGAAAGCAAAGGTTGGCGATCTCCAGGGCCATTCGGTGGATCGCCGACACCATTCAGCGAACTAGAAGTAGCTCGCCGAAAGTTACAAAATAAATTCCGGAATTAGAGGCGCAGAAGGGCGATTAGAATGGACTTTCGGTGAGTCGTCGAGTGAATTCAGTGAGTTCACGCATATCACCAAAAGTTATAGAACTTAGACCTCAAACATAGAGAATTTAAAAGGTGATCAAGGGGTCTTTAGGCGAACCACCAAACTACTCGGTGAGCTCAATCCAGCTCGCCGAATAGTTCTACCCGCCATATATTCACCTCGACCTTCAAAATCTAACACGCAACACCCAAAAATGAAATTGAACTATTATTCTATTCAATTAGGCTCAGACCCATACTACCCATGCCCTGGGGTACTCAGACTTCCCCCGATTTGGCCAAAATTGGCCCATCGACGTCTTTTACCCTTAAGAATGACGTCAACCTCTCTATCATTGGGAGAAATTCGACAATCGGCAGAATTCGAGGTTATTCAGACTTCACCCAAACTAGACCCACAATGTAATCAACACAACCCACACAATTAAACATGTTCAGGCTCGAGATTTTACGATTTAAGGCCAATTAACACAATTAAACTAAATACGGGTAGGCATCAACAACACACAATTAACAATTATCATTTACGTAATGAGAAACACTAAATAATGATCATACCAACCTGAGACGCAAAGAAATGAAAAGCTAGGCTAGCAACGAATCCAAAAATCCACCCCGAGTTAACGAGGCCAAGTAAAAACAAGTAAGTACAAAAGTAAGGAAATGTGCGGTTATGAACATTTGGAAGTTGAAAAGTATGAAATGAGGGAGACTTTGAATTGAAAAATGGTTTGGCCCTGTTTGACTCTTCAGTTCGCGCGCAAGTCGGCGATCACGACTAACATCGCCAACCCACTCGATGATGCGTCGAGTGGTACTTTAGTCCGCGGAGTTTTACAGAACCTCCAGCAAAATGGATGGTTTAAATGGTGGTCCAAGTCGGACCCGGTGACCTGTTCGGCGAGTCGCCGACTGGACCTTTGGCTCACCTACTGCTCATTTTCCCATAATTTCAATTTTTTAACCTACACATTCAACACCCGTTATTCAAAAGCAATATTAAAGCATAAAAACTTAGGTTGCCTCCCAGGAAGCACCTTATTTAAGTTCGTGGCACAACGAATATACCCATTCAAGGTTCATTCTTGGGATTGGTCATTGTCTCACTTGGTAACCCTCATTTTGGCCTTGGATTCAAATGGGTCGAGATTTGTCCCATTTGTGTATCCAACTGTTTAATGGACACCAAGTGAGAGGTCACCGTCTGATTGAGAGTTGACACGTCATCTTTCATTTCCTTCAAAACATTGTCCGACCCTTCCACTTTGGTGAGAATGTGTGAAAGCATATCTTTCATACGGAAACTCTCCGGGTCAACACTTTGATATTTTGGCTTTTGATGCTCATGGGGCCCACGTATCTCTCCTTGTCCCCATCTCTCTCCTTCCAGTTGTTTCCACGATCACACCATTCCTACTCACGGTCTCTCAAACCTTCATCGCGATCTCTATTCCAACCTTGATTCCCGCCCAACCTTGGATAGGTTAGACGGAAACCACCACTTTGATTTGCAAGAAAACTCACTTCATCATTATATAGAGCCTCAAAGTGTGCATCATCAGGGTTTACCCCACTAAAACTTACAGCATTCACAGCCTTAGAACCACTACCCATAACATGTTTTGACAACAAATACATTTGGGTCATTAATACGCTCAAATTACACCTCCATAAAGAAGTATAAGCGATCGTTGTCAAATAAAGAACCCAACTTATAGTTGGGGTTGATCCCACGAGGAATATGATTTAGACTTAAACTTAACTCACTACTATATCCATTTAGTCAAACTATTTCCGAGACAAGTAACTAAAATGGGGTTTTTGTAAGCAAGTAACAGATTGTTGATTAAGTAACAACTAAGCAAGGATTCAAACTTTGAATTATCAATATGAGAGAGAAACTAGGGTATGAGTGTTCCCCACAAGGTCTTAACGCAGTAATCCTAATAATAGTATTTCTTTCCTACTGTTTTACATGCAAAGTTGGTAAATTAGGCATCCCTAAGTGATTGGTCCTCCAAGTAGGGAATTTCACCTGGCACTTTGGTCCGGCTACGAGTGTATGCTTTAAAAACTCTTACATTTACCCAAGATTAGACATCACATCAATGTATGGGTTAGTTTTCACCCTCGCTCCAATTGACATTAGACTATTAGATAGCATCCACTAAATCTCTATTGTTAATTCCTTTCTCATTAACTACCTCCTTGGTCCAGCAAGTAGCAACGAGGTGAGTTCTAACATTGGCCACCGTTAAAAAGTCATTTAAGCGAAAGAACTGACAATACATGCATAAACACTATTCAGGAATTACTTAATTATTTTTCATACTTTGTTAATTGCTCATGGTTCCCACAACCCTAGTTGTGGATTTACCTACTCATGCTTGAGAGTTCACAATTCATTTTTAAGAAGAAAGAATTCATGAACTTACAATTAGAATAGATGAAACCAGAATTATTCAATTGAATTGCAAAGTGAAAATCTTATAAAAGGAAATCCAAAAATCAAATTGCTAAAGTGTAACACCCTGGAAAAAAACTAATGAACTAAGCTAGAGCCTCATATGTAGTCTAGTAGCCTAAATAGGGTTTAACGTAAAGATAAGAGTCGTAAAATAACCTCCCCTACTTAGTACTAATGTTTAGGACCTAAACGTCAAGGCATGACCCCCTAAGGACCCCCCCCAGGGTCCTCGAGGAGGACCAAGAACCTGCCCAAAAAGCTATCAAAAATATCTTGACCTACAAATGGGCACCCACGAGCTGTGGGTGGACCCACGCCCCATAGGTGGAGGTCATGGATCAAGGTTGGGTATCCCCTTGGGGTGACCACTCTCTGAAACAAACCACGGACCTGCAGGACGGGGCGTGATCCCACCTACGGTCCGTAGCTTGGTGGGCATAGGTCACCCGTGGGACTATCTAGGTTCGGCAAACTTAGGGTCAAAGGGGTAAATTCCTAATTAATTTGTTAGTGATTGGAGATGGTTTTTATTGTTTTATTACACTTATTTAGTGGTTTTAAAATTATTAACCACCCTTTACAACTCATTATTCCCCAAACTTAAAATAATAACCACCTCCCATCCAAAATATTCTATCTCTAGAAACTCCATTGAAGAGCAAGAACAAGGTCAAGCTTAGGGTTCAAGGAGCAGCCTTTATTCTTGAATTTCGTGTGGAAATCTCCCTAAGGTGTGGTGGTTTTTCATCTATGGGTAGTTTCCACCCATAGAGTCCCTTCAAAGCTTTGTTTTTGAGATTCCAAATTCCCCCAAAACCTAGGGTTTTAATCTATATCATGGGTCCTCTTCCAAAACATTTTTAATTGTTTAATTATGTTTTATTATGGTTGATTATGATGAATTATGATTGTATTAATGGAGTATTGCTGATTTATAATGAAATTACCCATGATTCCTCTATATTGTTAAATTATGAATTGATGATGTGGGTTGATGGTTATTAGAAGTAAGTAAATCTATTATGTTTATGTTTATTGAGTTATTGAATCATGAAATTCCCCTTATCTTGTAGTAATTATGGATGTTTGGGATGATTTTTATTCATAGCCTTGAAAGGCAAATTGTTAGGGTTTGTACATGTTGATGAGGATTGTATATGAACTCATGATTCACTTAAATAGTGATGATCCTATGACTATTGTGTAGTTGTAGTATTGTTGCATGGTCCTTCCCCCTATACCCTTACACATGACTATCATGAAAGGTCTATGATTATGATAATATTGTTGTGTTTATTGAAAGGTTATTCTCATGAAACACTATGAACATGATGTGACAGGTTTACTCATGTAATAATGATTCTAAGGTTGAAAGGACATTCTCACCTAATAAATCCATGATCTACCATGATACCATGTTGGTTTGAGTGTTAGGCATTCTTCTATGAACATGAATTTAAAGTAAAGACTTAACATGAATATTAAAGGGAATTAAGCTTAGCACCAAGTGGATATGAATATGAGATGGAAGTTTTTACGTTAGAAAGTTTGGCTTCCCAAGGAAATTTATCTCATGATATGGAAACTTTTTACGTTAGAAAGTTTGGGTTTGTAGTAGCAATCTCCTTATACCATAACTATGTGCCCACATAGGTCTTTAGTTAGTGGATCCACCTAAATGCTAAACATGTTAGTTCTACCTTATGCAAGTAGGACACCTCTTTACGGTGTAGGGGCATGACACCGGATTCCATGTAGCTCACATGGTCTATGTCGGTTAAGGCTATATTTCCCTACATGACAAGAACAAGAACATGACAAGAACAAGAATATGAACTATGAACAAGAACATGAGTTATGTACTATGATTACTTGAGAGGTTTTACTTAGTGTGAATGAGGTATGGGACTTCATTCATGCATTGGACAAATAGGATTTGAGAGTGATTGTGGTATGTGCTTTTATGACATGATGCTTTATGAGTTAATGCATGCTTTATATGAACCATGAATATGAATTATGAACATGACCATGAACTATACTTATGATTTCTTATTGAGCTTTGCTTAGTGTGAGTGGGAGTATGGGACTTCACTTATACATTGCACAAGTGAACTTACAAAGGAGTTGTGGTGTGGTTTCCTCATGCTATGAAGATATATGAATTTATGTATGAATGATTATGGTAGCCGAGGGTTGCTTATGATATGGTGTGACTTATGTTCCTTCCTAAATGTGCATAATGGCTTTAAACTTAATAAATGCATGGTTTCAACTAAATGTCCCTTTTTATGCATGTTTTAAGGATTTTTATGCATGGCTTCCATACTTAGTACAATATTTGTGCTAACCCATATTTTCTACATCTTCTTATAAATGTAGGTTCCGGTCATTGAGATATACTCCTCCTTTCAAGTAAAGCTTGGGTTGACTATTCTCCAACCTTGGTGAGTCCTCATGGTTCGAGGACAAGGCTTATTCATTTCTAGTTCCCTTTTGTACTTTCCATTTTCAAGACTATGTTGTAAAGGGCTAAGACCCTAAGATTGTATTTGATTGTATTAGATGGTTTCTTTGAGATAAAGTCTAGATTCTTATATTTCTTTTATGAAAAATACTTCTATTGTAAAAAGTTCTAAATTCTGCATCATTTCTATTTACTTATGTTCATGATTATACTAAGGGCTTGTATGAGACCCATTTGGGGTCAAGTACGCCATGTTACATCTAGGGGGTACCCCTGGGTCGTGACAAACTTGGTAATCAGAACACAAGGTTTAGAATTATTCTAAGGTGATGTCTCATGAACCACGTCTAGTAGTCTTGTTCATGAGTGTGAAGCATGTCACACTTATGAATGAGAGGCTATAAGATGTATAGGAACTTTCACTTCTTTCATTACTCTCTAGTCGTGCCTTAGAGTTTTAACTCTATGAAGTCCTTTTCCTAACCCTCATCTAGTGTCTATAGGATATGAATACAAGAAGGGTGACCACAAGAAGGATGGAAGAGGAGATTTTGAATGAGGGATTTCCTCCCAAAGGTCCCCAAGGTCCTCAAGAGCCTCAATTTACTCAAGCTCCTAATGATGAGGGGGCTTTGATGAATGTGGAAATAAGGTCAGCTCTCCAAATATTGACCCAGGCCGTGAAGGCCCAAGTCCATAGGGATTCTAGATCTTATGTGAACCATAATGAGAGCACCGTGGCTTCAAGGTTGAGAGATTTCACAAGAATGAACCCTCCTAAGTTCTTTGGTTCTAAAGTTGGTGAAGACCCTGAAGAATTTATGGAAGAGGTATACAAGATAATTGATGTTATGTGGGTGACTTCTAGAGAGAAAGCGGAGCTAGCCGCTTACCAATTGAAGGGTGTGGCCCAAGTATGGCATACACAATGGAAGAGGAATAGGCCGGAAGGATCGAGTCCCATAGGTTGGGAAGTGTTCAAGAAAGGATTCCTTGATAGGTTCTTTCCACGAAAGAAAAGGGAAACCAAGGTGGAAGAATTTATCAACTTTCGTCAAGGAAGTATGGGTGTTGAAGAATATTCTCTAAAGTTTACCGAATTGTCCAAGTATGCTCCATCTTTGGTGGCGGATCCTAGGGATGAGATGAGTAGGTTTGTGACGAGGGTGTCTAGTTTTGTGAGAAAAGAATGTCGTTCGGATATGCTTCATGATAACATGGATATATCCCATCTTATGGTGTATGCTAAACAAATGGAGGATGAGAAACTCCAAGAAAATAATAGGAAAGTGAAGAGGCCTAGGACCGATGATGGGAATTCTTCCAAAGGAAATTCTGAGAGTCAAGATAGATCAAGGTTCAAGAGAACGTTCTCCAACCAAGTCTCCTCTAGTGTTCCAAGGGTCAAGAATGATAGAGTGTCGAACCCTAAGCCTCAAGGAGGTAATAGTGGTGGATCTTCTATGACAAGGCCTACTTGTGCCAAGTGTGGCAAGAAACATGAGGGGAAGTGCCTTGTTGGCACGGATGGTTTCTTTAGATGTGGGAAGAGTGGTCATATGGTGAGAGATTGTCCCATGCTAAAGTTAAAGTTTCAAGGAAGAGAGAGCAAGCAAGCCCTCCCTAGTGGTTCAAACTCCGATGCTCCTAAGAAAAATAGCTTTTATGCTCTTCAATCCCGAGGTGACCAAGAGAGCTCCCCGAATGTGGTGACCGGTATGTTTCAAGTCTTTTCTATTGATGTTTATGCATTGTTAGACCCCGATGCCACTTTGTCATTTTTTACACCTTTTGTGGCTATGAAATTTGAAATACTCCCCAAAGTGTTATTAGAGCCTTTTTCGGTGTCTACCCCGGTTGGTGACTCGATAGTGGAAAAAAGAGTCTGTAGGAGTTGTCCTATTTCTTTTTCTCATAAAGTCACTTTGATTGATTTAATAGAGTTAGACATGTTAGACTTTGATGTCATTTTGGGTATAGATTGGTTGCATGCATGTTTTGCCTCAATTGATAGTAGAACTCGGGTGGTTAAATTTCAATTTCCAAATGAGCCTACCTTAGAATGGAAAGGGGGAAATTCTATCCCTAGAGGTCAATTAGTTTCTTGTCTCAAGGCTAGGAAAATGATCTCCAAGGGGTGCATTTACCATATTGTTAGGGTTATGGATGTTGAGTCTGAGACTCCTTCTATAGAGTCGGTCCCCATGGTGAGTGAGTTTCCAAAAGTATTTCCCGATGACTTGCCCGGCATTCCTCCCGAACGGGAAATAGATTTTGGCATTGATCTTTTGCCGAATACGCAACCTATATCCGTTCCTCCTTATAGAATGGCTTCGGCCGAATTGAAAGAGTTGAAGGAGAAACTCAAGGATTTGTTAGGCAAAGGCTTTATTCAACCAAGCATCTCTTTGTGGCGTGCTCCGATATTATTTGTAAAGAAGAAGGATGGGTCCCTTAGGATGTGTATTGACTACCGCCAATTGAACAAGGTAACCATAAAGAATAAATACCCTCTTCCTAGAATTGATGATTTGTTTGACCAACTCCAAGGAGCTAGTTACTTTTCAAAGATTGACCTACGTTCGGGCTATCACCAACTAAGGGTGAGAGGGGTTGACATTCCCAAGACGTCCTTCTGAATGAGATATGGTCACTATGAGTTCCTAGTAATTTCTTTTGGTCTAACTAACTACCCGGCGGCATTCATGGACCAAATGAATAGGGTATTTAGACAATATCTTGATTCGTTTGTGAACATTTTTATTGATGATATTTTGATCTATTCAAGGAGTGAGGATGAACATATGAATCATTTGAGGATTGTATTGCAAGTTCTTAAGGACCACCAATTATATGCTAAGTTTAGTAAATGTGAGTTTTGGTTAAGGTCGGTTGCCTTCCTTGGTCATATTGTATCGAGCATGGGTATAAAGGTTGATCCTAAGAAAATGGATGCGGTTAAGAGTTGGCCTAGAACTCTAACTCCCATCGATATTCGAAGCTTTTTGGGTTTGGCCGGTTATTATAGGAGATTTGTTGAGGGCTGATGAGTCCACGATTTGGACTAATTTAGGGGGCTTTATTTTAATAGATTTAGTGTCCTCAAATGCATATTTTGTGCCCATAACTGATGTAAACCCTTGAATTTTAGGTATTTGGATTGATGGACAAAGCATGGACACTAATGAGTAAAAAAGAACAAGGCAGTTGAAAGAACGACGGAAAGAAGGCATGAAGATCGCCTAACCCATTAGGCAAGTCGTCAAACAGCTAGGGTCTCACCTAATTTTCTAGAGTGCCAAGACTTGAAGAAGAAAATCTAGTCGGTGAGAGAAAGAAGCAGTCGGTGAGTCAATGAACGCTTCCACGATGCAGTGTCATATCGCCCAAAGTTTCAGAACCCCAAGGATGCTGAAGGCAAAAGCAAAACGGCGATGAAAATTACCGAAAGGAGGATCGGCGATCCCGACTAACTACGCCGACTGGTCCTTCGCATCACACTTTTTTACAACTATAAATACTTGTTTAAATTCTTAGCTTAGTATCTGATCTATTGTTGAATCATACTAGTCTTCATTTTTAAAGTTTAGAGGTTAGAACTGAATAGAGAGACAATATTTCCTTAGCTTTGAAGATTTCCATTTCTAAGAAATTGGAAGTGGGTTTTGAAGATTCTTCATCTTAGACCTTTTTAAAGACAATATCAATCCTACCCAGTTGATGGAAACACAACTTGGTAACGATTTTTACCTTTTTACTATGTCTAGCTAAAACCCCAATTCTTGGGGTGTGATTATGTGATTATGGGTTGAATTAACTGCTGGGTATTGTTAATTGATAGTTTATTTGATATTTAAAAGTGATTTCGTTCAGTAATCATGGTTGAATTTAATGGGTTGTAGTTGCAAATACAATCCTAACTTTGTATTTTTGGCTTGCTCGAGAGAGAGGTTTTAAAACCAAAATTATTGAATCGATGGTCTATAGGTATTGGGTTGGCATGGGTTCAGCTCGAGAGAGTGAATGGACTAAAGTGAAGGATGTGCTTCATTGCCGCATATTGGTGTTCGAGAGAAACCAATTTGATTAGGGATAAATTGTTCGAGAAAAAGTTTATCCCCACTAAAGTCTAGCTTATTCACTGATTTGCAGTTGTTTACTATTAATTACAATTGCCCAGTTGAATTATGAACATGACCATGAACTATACTTATGATTTCTTAATGAGCTTTGTTTAGTGTGAGTGGGGGTATGGGACTTCACTTATACATTGCACAAGTGAACTTACAAAGGGGTTGTGGTGTGGTTTCTTCATGCTATGAAGATATATGAAGTTACGTATGCATGATTATGATAGCCTAGGGTTGCTTATGATATGGTGTGACTTATGTTCCTTCATAAATGTGCATAATGGCTTTAAACTTGATAAATGAATGGTTTCAACTAAATGTCCCTTTTTATGCATGTTTTAAGGATTTTTATGCATGGCTTCCATACTTATTACAATATTTGTGCTAACCCATATTTTCTACATCTTCTTATAAGTGTAGGTTCCGGTCGTTGAGATATACTTCTCCTTTCAAGTAAAGCTTGGGTTGACTATTCTCCAACCTTGGTGAGTCCTCATGGTTTGAGGACAAGGCTTATTTATTTCTAGTTTCCTTTTGTACTTTCCATTTTCAAGACTATATTGTAAAGGTCTATGACCCTAAGATTGTATTCGATTGTATTAGATGGTTTCTTTGAGACAAGGTCTTGACTTTTATATTTCTTTTATGAAAAAGACTTCTATTGTAAAAAAAAAATCCGCATCATTTCTATTTACTTATGTTCATGATTATGCTAAGGGATTGTATGAGACCCCTTTGGGGTCAAGTACGTCATGTTACATCTAGGGGGTACCCCTGGGTCGTGACATAAAGTTTGCAAGTTAATTCCCAAAAACAACAAAACTAAGAGTTTACAATAATTTCTAACCCCCAAAAACGAGGTTTACAACTCCTATTTATAGAAAACAACTCCTAAATAAAACAGGAAACAAAATAAGGAACTAATAGGCTGGGAAGCGGTTTCAGTTGACGCTTCGACCTACTGACCATGGGTCGACCTATGGTCCGTAGGTCCCCTCCGTTGCTCAACACTTAGATATTTTCATCAGGTACTGGAACCTTCAACTTTCTGATCTTCATCGACGGTTGTGAAGGACAGACCATACGTCGACCTACGATCCGTCGTCTTGCTCCGTGGTTCCACACTTGTGAGACTTTTTTGATGTTCCACCTACGGTCCGTGGACTGGGCTACGGTCCATCCTAGCACTCCGTAGTTTGAGTTACTGAAAATCATCTCATTGGCCAAGACCTACGACTGCCCATCCACGGTCCGTCGATGGACCTACGGTCAGTGGATGGCACCGTTGGTGGCTACTTAAGCAAATTTTAGCTCGCATCTTCATCAACCGCATCTAAGCCTATTTCCTGCCAACATTATACACAAAACATCAGTTCTAATAACAAAATGGCCTAAGACACACACAAACTCTAAGTGAAACGTATCAAAAATATCGTAAACACATGGTATATCAACACCCTCAACTTAAACTTGTTGTTTGTCCTCAAGCAATCACATGGCCTTTTCAATCAGTTCCATCACACTAATGCAAATCTTTTCATCTAGACTCAACAAGCTAACTCATACGGATCAGAACATGACATAGATCGACCAACAGCCATCACAACATACACCTTTCACAATCACCAAAGTATCAATTCTCCAACAATGTAACTAGTGCCCTCACTTCAAAAGAAATCCTTTTTTACACACAACAGATATGAATTTCATGTTTTAGGATTCATTAAATACTCACGCTCAGAAGTGAATTCAAGTACAATTAGTGCTCAACACCATAGGATTGCCCTTATTTTCACAGCTTAGAATATCCAAACTAGTCGCTACGATCACTATAGGACTTTATTAGCTTGTAACGTAGGCTCAGGGTCAGGTAGGGTACATTTGGGTACTTTTTAGTGACTTTTTGTCCTTCTTGATATTACGCTACCTTTTTACCTCTTTTGTCAACCAATTCTTGACATCTTTAACTTTTCTGCTTTT
The DNA here is from genome assembly GCA_029582725.1 of Solanum chiquidenum. Lineage (NCBI taxonomy): Eukaryota > Viridiplantae > Streptophyta > Magnoliopsida > Solanales > Solanaceae > Solanum > Solanum chiquidenum. Next base: position 2,243 of record JAJOOS010000618.1, on the reverse strand, counting down.
TCCCTTGACTCTCTTTTGCACAGATGTGACTTTTGACTTTATAGCTCTTATTTTTCTTTCACTTTATTTTTCTTTGTTTCTTTTAGCACTTTTGTTATTCATCTTTTTGCTTATTTTGCACAAAGTCACACCTTTTTCTATCTTTTCTTTTTCTCTCTTCAACACAAAACTCTTTTCATACACTTTTTCTTTTGGTTTCCTTTTTTCATAGCCACCCTCAACTTATGTATTTTGCATGAGTTGAGGTGCACAATATCCGATGTCGGACCAGGGCCAAGATCGAGGTAACTTTTTTGAATTAGCCACCCTTAAAGGCTTTTGGCCTAAGTCAAGGTGCACATGTCTAAGGAGGGACCGGGGCCAAGACAATTATTTAAGGGAAGATGAATTAGGTGTATTGAAAGAAGTGGTCTACATTAGGCTCAAACATTTGGATCAAAAGGAACATTTATTTATTTTGGTTGAATCATTTAGGCTTGAGTGGACATTTCATGTCTTCATTGGTAACTAATCACCTTTGGGTAGAAGCATGGTAACGAAAAATTTGAACAAGGGCCTATGATCATTTCCAAACTTCTAGCCTAGATTATCTTAGCAGGACCAACGGAGCAAGTTCTAAATTAGCACATACTGTATGAACATTCAAACTTTTCTCACACATACTTGGCACTTTGTTTCATTATCAGATTATTAGATTACCCAGTTCAAGTTTTTAGCTTAATTCATGAGGTCAAATCAGTTCCTTATTATGTCATATTGAGATTCAGCTCATCAAGCCTAAAGATCTAGCACATTTCAAATTTTTTTTTTAGATGGGTATCAACTTTTCATGATTTTTAAGCCATCATGATTTCATTCTTCTACTTACTTCTACACATAAATTCCTAAATACGCAGTTCAACAGAAAGTAAAACACTCTCTTGGGGGAAAAGAACACAAGCAAGAAAACCCCAAAAGAGGATTATGAGTTGGGTTACACAAACTTCATTCTATCACTCACAATCCATTTACCCCACCCCCAACAAAATAAAGTGCAATTGCCCTCAATGCACAAAAATCAAAAGTAAAATATAAGGTGAAGCAAACCTGTGGCGCATATGCGCCACAGACCTCTCAAGAAGTGGGTGGGTCCATTTTCCCAGAGCCCAATGGATCAACACTAGGAACTCCATCAATAGCGCTCTCATCAACCAACGTAGCACCCTCAGTAGTGCTCAAACTACCAGATGGGCCAATATCCACCTCATGGTCCCGCTGTTGTCTCCTCTTTTCATCAAGTATAGATGCCCTTTGGGCCTCCTCAAACTGTTGGCGCTCCTTCTACCTCAAATGTCGAGCCTCCTCAGTATCAGCAGTGTGGTCGGAGCGAGGGAGCTTCCCAGCAGTACGGGAAGAGTCTGGTGGTGGCATAGTATCGCCAAACAGAGCAGTCATCACCACCTCATCCTCTGCTACCGCAGGGGCAGACTCTGGTACCTCAGCAGTAGGATCTAGTAGGGAAACAACATCAGCATGAAGGCTAGCCACCTCCTACTGGAAGGTGGTCACATCAATGGTTGGGGCTGGCCTCTTCAGGATTCTCAACTCAAAGGCATCCAGGCACTTATGAACGGCCTGAACCTTCTGCTCCATCATCTGCTCCATCATATGCTCCATCATCGCCTAAGAATCTGCAATAGAACGCTGCATCTAGGGCTTCATATGTTGAAGCAAAGTGGCCATCTGTTTCTCCAGCTTCAGGACTCAAGCTAGAGGAACGGCAATGGACCCTGAAGAGGGAGTGGCTCGAGATGAGCTCGGGGCCTGAATGGTGGCCGAAGATAGTGGAGCCTGAGAGTCTGCTGTTGGGGCCGGAATGGTTGTGTCATCACCCTGTATCTACTCAACATCTGCAGCCAGATCATCACCTAAAAATGGTACCTCAACTTGTGGCTCTTTCCAAGGTGCAGCAAGGTTGGCATCATCCCGAATAAGGCCAATATCTAGAGTCTTGGTCGCATCAAGCAACCGGTCACAATGCCAAACGGGAACAGAAGCATCCCTGCAGAGCTAGAAAAGCAAACACGACAAAGGTAGGGTGGTGGTGGCCTTGAAGTCTGTCACGACCCGGGAGCACCCCCTAGTCGTAACCGGCGTACTCGACCTCGAAGAGGTCTAATACAAGCCTCTTAGCATTCATTCATCGCATAGACACTAAAACCATAAGGAATTTAAAACTTTCTTTACCAAGAAAGCATTTCAAA